>ML386491.1:10762-42287 GCA_005239525.1 Nicotiana knightiana | reverse complement strand
GGCGGCTAGGGTTTTTAGAGAGAGGAGAGAGAGAGAGCCGGGTGGAGGGGGGGTTAGGATCTGCGAAATGAAGGGGGTGGGGTGTGATTTGGACATATATATAGTTCACAGGTGTAGGGTTCGGAACCGTTGGATCGAAAGGATCCAACGACTGGGGTTTAATGGGGTGAAACGGTGTCGTTTGGTTGTTATGGGGGACAGGCCGGGTTAAGGGGTTTGGGCTGGGTTGTTTGGTGTTAGGGAGAAAGGATTTGGGCCTAGGCAGCTCTGGCCCAGGTCTGATTTTAAATCCCTTTTTTTAACTAAAATCAATTAGTTAAATTCAACTCTAATTTAAACCAAGGAATGTAGTAATTAACTTAATCCTTATTTATTTACAGATTAATCAAGAATGACACGACCAATTCTATATTCCTAATTCAACCCGTGTTTTATCGAATAAAAGATGATTAATTTCTGTAGTAATTAGTTATTAAAACTACATTACGTTAGATACTCGTCATTTGTCTACCGTTTAAATAATTATAACCAATAACTTCATAATGCAGAATTTTAATGATTTTGAAAGATGAATTATGGATATTCAAGCAATGCAGATAATTCACAATTAATTACTGAAGAATCAATCAATATTCATAACATCAATTGATTTATTGGGATTTTTATAGGACGATACGGCGAGTAAAAGTCACATGCTCACATACTTGGCTGAATACGCTCCCAATAAATTCCATTGCCACTTGGGATGAATTAGTCAAGTAGTTACTAAACAAGTGGTCGGGGGAGACTTCCAAATTATGGTCTCATTCTTCCCTTCCCTTGATTCACGATCCTTGCAGGTATCCTCCCAGCAAGACTGCAAGGAAGATTGATGAGATATTGCAGTACAAGAAGAAACCTACTAAAACCTTACAGGAAACATGGGAGAGGTTCAAAGAGATGCTAGTGAAGTGTCCACACCATGGCATTCCAGACCAGATACTTGGACAGAGATTCTACATAGGTTTGGAAGACAATTTGAAAGACATTGTAGATGCTTCAGTTGGGGGTGCATTTCTGAGCGAGACATTCACAGAGTGCAAGATTCTTCTCGATAAGATGGCTCAGAATTCAGGCTGGATGACGAGAAGTACGACCCTGACACTAATAGTGCATTCTGTTCCTCTTGACCCAAACAACTCACATATAGAGAACATAGCCACGCTCATGGCTCAGATGAGCATACTGACAAAAAAGATTAATGAGATGGGTACAAAGAAACTGCATATTGTTGATACAACAAATGAAGGATTGTGTACCCCTTACATTAATCAGTCGTATGTGTACTTATGGAGTGGAGAAAGTGAAAACCAGGGCTTCAGGGAAGACATGAATTATGTCAACAATTTTGGGGATCAGAGAAAAGGAGGACAACAATGGGGGCCAGCACCAAACCAACAGTACATACCCAACATGCCACAACCTGGAGGTATACGACCACAAGACCAAGTTGTGCCATATCAAAGGCAACAGGGCTATCAATAGCAGCACCAGCAACAGTTGGCATACCAGCCATCTCATCAGCAGCAAGACAACAACATGGTATAAATCAGAGGCATGTTGCACCAACTCATTGGAACAAATGGTAAGATGCAAGAAAAGTTGGCAGCACATCACTCAGAAATTAAAGGCATTGAAACTCAACTCGGACATCTGTCCATTGCCTTAAACAACCGCCCCCAAGGAACACTGCTGGCAGACACAAACATTAACCCAAAGGAGCAAAACCCAAATCAGCTAATGGCAGTAAGTCTCAGGAATGTGAGAGATTTATACAGAGTTCTAGAAGAGAGACTAAGCCAACCACTCCAGTTCCATTAGAGGCAGATGAATCAGCAGAACTCACTGAAGTGGTAGTTGAACAGGCACAGGTTGACAAAGGTAAGGAAAAAGAGGGTGAATAAGTCTCAGAACAAGTGGTGCCTCTTGTGCCATAAGCTTCCAACAAAGAAAATCCAGCAAGCAGTGAACAAAGAGTGACTCCTGCACCATTCCCTCAGAGATTGGAAAAACAAAAGAAATATGATCAATATAGGAAATTCATGGAGATGCTTCGCCAGATTCAATTGAATATTCCACTGATGGATTCTTTGAGGGAAATGCCAACATATGCAAAGATGATAAAGGACCTGATGTCGCAGAAATTTGACTTCCAGGACCTGTCCACTATAACTTTGACACAGACCTGCAGCGCGGTAGTGACAAGACCTATGGCCCAAAAGATGACTGATCCAGGTAGCTTCACTATCCCATGTACTATTGGGAGTTATGCTTTTGCAAAAGCATTATGTGACTTGGGAGCCAGCATAAACTTGATGCCCTTGGCAATCTATACAAAACTGGGCATTGGCAGAGCTAGGCTGACCTCGATGATGCTGCAACTGACTGATCGCACGGTTAAAAGACCGACAGAAATTCTTGATGATGTGCTGGTGCAAGTGGGGAAATTTGTATTCCCTACAGACTTTTGTTATTCTGGACTGCCAGGTAGATGAAGAGATACCCATCATTCTGTGAAGGCCATTCTTAGAAACTGGGAGAGCATTGATTGATTGTGAGATCGGAGAACTAAAAATGAGGTTGAACAATGAAGAAGTAATATTCAACGTTCAAAAATCCATGAGGAGACCTAGTGAATTTGCAAACTGCTCACTAGTGGAGGCCGTGGAGGTGATACTGCAAGAAGAGGATGAGAACCTTAATGTCAAGGATCCATTGGGAGACTGCTTGATGAATTTAGACGAGATGGACGATGAAGGGTTGGCAGAGTGGGTCATGGCCCTCAAGGGTCAAGGATTCTGGAAATGGGAACCTCAGTTTGAGCCCCTACATTTAGAAGAGAGAGAGAGACACACCTCCAAAACCATCAATAAAGGAACCACCACAGCTGGACTTGAAACCGCTTCCAGCCCACCTCAGGTACACTTTCTTGGGTCCCAATTTTACTTTATATGTTATTATATCATCTGGTTTGCTAGCGCAGGTAGAACAATTATTGTAGGTAATGCAAGAATGCAAGACTGCCATTGGTTGGATCATGGCAGACATAAAGGGTATCAGCCCAGCCTTCTGCATGCCCAAGATTCTTCTGGAAGAGGGGCACAAACCTTCTAGGAACATCAACGACGGCTGAACCCAAATATGAAGGAAGTAGTAAAAAAGGAAGTGATCAAGTGCTTGGATGCGGGTATCATATTCCCCATCTCCAACAACAATTGGGTCAGTCATGTCCAGTGTGTGCCGAAAAAAGGAGGAATGACGGTCGTACAAAATGAAAAGAACGAGTTGATCTCAACTCGTACAGTCACGGGGTGGAGGATTTGCATGGACTATCGAAAACTGAACAAAGCCACCCGGAAGGACCATTTCCTCTAGCCTTTCATTGACCAGATGTGGGACAGGTTAGCTGGGCGATCCCATTTCTGTTTCTTGGACGGATACTCGGGGTATAATCAGATCTCAATAGCCCCAGAAGATATAGAGAAAACGTCCTTCACTTGTCTGTATGGCATCTTTTCCTTTCAGAGAATGCCCCTTGGACTTTGCAACTCACCGGCCACCTTCCAACAGTGCATGTTAGCCATTTTTACTGACATGGTTGAGGATATTATGGAAGTGTTTATGGATGATTTCTCCGTAGTGGGGGATTCATTCGAAGATTGTCTTCACAACCTAAGAAGAGTGCTCAAAAGATGTGTGGAGACAAATCTGGTGCTGAATTGGGAGAAGTGCAATTTTATGGTACAAGAAGGAATCGTGTTGGGAAATAGAGTGTCTAAAAAGGGAATTGAAGTCGACCATGCCAAGGTTGATGTGATTGAGAAGCTTCCGGCACCCACTTCGGTAAAGGCAGTGAGAAGTTTCCTTGGACACGCCGGGTTCTATAGGTGGTTCATTAAGGATTTTTCTAAGATTTCTAACCCCTTATGTAAGCTGGTTGAAAAAGACCAGCCCTTTGTGTTTTCTAATGATTGCAGGTTAGCCTTTAAGGAGCTGAAGAAGATATTGGTGACTGCACCCACTATTGTTGCACCCAACTGGGAGCAACCATTCGAGCTCATGTGTGACGCCAATGATTATGTTATAGGAGCAGTCTTGGGGCAGCGCAAGGATAAGATGATGCACCCAATTTACTATGAAATCAGGATGCTTAGTGGTGGACAGCTGAATTAAACTGTCACGGAAAAGGAAATGCTCGCCGTAGTGTTTTCCTTCGACAAATTTAGGTCGTTCTTAATCGTCTCAAAAGTTATTGTTTATACTGACCATGTAGCAATTAGGTACTTGATAGCAAACAATGAGTTAAAGCCACGCTTGATTCGCTGGGTTCTATTGCTACAAGAATTCGACCAGGAAATCCGTGATAGAAAGGGGACGGACAACCAAGTGGAAGACCACCTCTCGAGGTTGGAAGGAGCAGAAAAGAGAATGGAGGTTGAAGATATCACTAAGACATTTCCGGATGAGCAGTTACCTGCCGTGACAATGGAGAAGGCACCATGATATGCTGATATTGCTAATTACTTAGTAAGTGTTATTGTACCTTATGATCTTTCCTCAATTCAAAAGAAAAAGTTCTTCCGTGATTGTCGTGCATATTATTAGGATGAACCTCTACTGTTTAAGATATGTATTGATAACATGATCCGGAGGTGTATCCCTGAGCAAGATCAACCTTCTATTATGCAGGCTTGCAATGCTTCACCATATGGTGGACACTTTGGAGGAATCCGGACAGCAGCAACGGTGTTGGAATCAGGATTGTATTGTCCTACCTTGTTCAAGGATGTCCATGCTTGGGTCAAAATCTGTAATGAATGCCAAAGGACAGGCAACATATCTCGCCGTCATAAGACGCCGATGACCACAATTCAAGAGGTGGAGGTGTTTGACATGTGGGGGATCAACTTTATGGGGCCATTATTCAGTTCATATGGTAACATATATATATCGGTTGCAGTTGACCATGTCTCTAAGTGAGTCGAAGCAGTGGCTCTCCTAACCAATGATGCAAAAGGGGTGACAAGTTTCCTAACAAAAAACATCTTCACACGTTTTGGCACCCCAAGAGCTATAATCATTGATGGTGGCAGCCATTTTTGCAATAGAGCATTCGCACGCCTGTTGGAGAAATATGGAGTTCGCCACAAGGTAGCCTCACCGTACCACCCACAAACAAGCGAGCAAGTTGAAGTCTCTAATAGGAAGATCAAAAGTGTCAATTACAAAAACAGTGAATGCAACAAGGACCGATTGCGAGAAGAAGTTGGATGATGCATTGTAGGTGCAATATTTAAAACTCCAATTGGTATTTCACCATACAAGTTGGTGTTTGGAAAGGCATTCCACCTTCCGGTAGAGCTTGAACACAAAGCACTGTGGGCATTACGGCAGCTAAATTTAGATATGGAGACAACGGGCACCAACAGAGTCATTGGGTTGCATGAGCTTGAGGAATTCAGGTTTCAGGCATTCGAGAGTGCTAGACTATACAAAGAAAGGATGAAACTAATGCATGATAAGCACATCTTGGATCGGAACTTCAAACTAGGAGATCTACTATTGTTATATAAGATTGAAGTTGTTTCCAGGTAAGTTGAAGTCCCGATGGTCAGGACACTTCAGAGTGGTGCAAATATTCTCAAGTGGAGCTGTGGAGATTGAATCAGAAGATGGGACAAATAAGTTCACAGTGAATGGGCAAAGATTGAAACATTACCTTGGAATGGCCGAAAGAAAAAGGGGATAGAGTGGTAGTAACCTTAGAAGAGCCCAAGTATACGAATGATGAGTGAGGATCAGATCCTGCATTATGCTGTGATGTTAAGTCAGGCGCTTCCTAGGAGGAAACCCATGGTTTGTGGTAATTCGTCGTGCCGCGATGTTAAATCAAGCGCTTCTTGGGAGGCAACCCATGATCTTTTTTTGTTTTTCTTTTGTTTGTTGTTGTATTTTATATAAACAATACTAACCAAACTATTAGTGTACAGGGAAAGATTGATGCACATCGGGAGGAGTCGGGGTCAAAAGCTAACCCTGAAGAGGTAAAAAGTGAAGAAAATGAAAAAACGTTCAGAACACCGAACCGCGACTGCGGTCCCAACCGCGGACCGGGCACGGTGATTGAGAGAACTTCTGCCTTAGGTCCGCGACCGCGGTCTGGGCACGGAGGTTGCACAGGTTTCTGTCTTTGTGACCGTGACCATGATCCAACCGCAGACCGGGCATGGTGTTTCAATTAGGTTCTTCCAAGCGTCCGCAACCGCGGACACGACCGCGGAGCTGGGCGCGGTCAGGGCGAGATGTCACGTAAGTAATTTTTTTTGTACTTTCTTTTCTTTTCCTAAACCCCACTAAACATAAAACATCTGGCCACCCCTCCTACTTTCTCCATTCCCTCTCCCCTCTCCTAATATAACTCTCCATCTCCCTCTCAAAAATCTCCAAACCCACATTCCCCTCTTCCCCATCTTCCTCCTCTAAACAAAATCTCTCCTTCTTCCTTATCTCTCATTAACAAAGCTCTCTTCTCCATCGTTTCAAGGATCTCAAGTAAGTCATGAATTCTCCCTTCTTTCTTAATTTTCTTTCTTTTGTATGTTTTATTTTCAGATTTTTGTAAAGATTTTAGAGTAATTTTTTCTACTTTTTAGTTGTTAGTGTAAGAATGGGTTGGTGAAATCATGACTTTCTTGTTTTAAAGGTAGATGGTGGTAGAGATGGGTGTGTGAGGCCATTGTATTTGATTTGGGAGGATTTGTAACTCCATGGGGTTATTTATGCTAAATTGTAGCCATATGCACACTAGGTGTTTGTTGAATTGCCCTAATGCACTTTAAATGCTATTGTGACCGTGGTGCGGGTGAAGTCTGAGTAACCACCCTAGGTTCACATAATTCACACCCTTACTAATAGTGGCACTTGTTTTGTCAGGTATCATGAATCCCGCCAGGAAGAGACGTGATACAGGATCCTTGGCCAGTGGACCAGGAGGTTCTTCTAGAGCTCGGGCACAGGCTAGATCGGGCTAATTTGACCATACCAGGTCTGTGTCTAGAAAAGCTCAAGAGCAGTTTAGTGAGAAGGCATCAAAGAAGCCTGTGGTTGAAATAGCCATTGACAGGGAGACTCTCCAGGTGGAATGCCCAAAAATGTACCATGAATTGATGAGGCGCCGGCTCGAAATCTTCTTTGAGGAGCCGGAGGATGGCAGTATGGTGCTTGTTCGATAATTCTATGCTAATTTCTCGGAACATGAGAATCGGGTTCTCACGGTGTGCCAAACCAGGGTGAATGCTTCACCCAAGGCCATCAAACGAGTGTATAGGTTGCCATCTGTCGACGGGGTTAAAGATTTTTACCAGACATACCAGCAAAATCCTATCACTTGGAACCTATTTGTTCAAACCATTTGTGTGCCCGGCAAGGACTTAGTATGGATTACACCTAGGAGCATCCTGAACTCATCATCCCTCACTTGGGAGGCATAATGTTAGCTTACCATCATCAACAGTCGTCTGCTACCATCGAGAAACACCACTGATGTAAATGGGCCAAGGGCAGCAGCGATATGGTGTTTCATGAATGGCCACGATTTCGATGTGGCCTGGCTTATCCAGGAAGAAATGTCCATCCGCTAAATCGAGAAGAAGTATGGATTCTACTTTCCTTCTCTAGTCACCAAATTGAGCAGAGCGGTAAGAGTTCCTGAAAACCCCAACATGGATGGGATGGTGTCAAAGGAAGCCGCATTCGGGGCAAGCAAAGTAACCGTCGGTAAGGACCTGGTGGCACCTGGAGCTCCTCATGATGACACCTCAGAGGAGTCGGATTGTCATGACCCATTTTACCCTCCGAAAGGTATAGTGACGACACCTAGTCTTTATGACTAGGTAAGCCTAAAATTTGCGAAAAATAACAGAATCAATAAAATAAAGATAGAAAAGAACTCAAGTAGATATAACATGGTTGCTCAGCATATACACGTTCACTTCCCAAAACCCGGAATGTCACCATAGTCACAAGCTCTATACTAAATGTAGCTCTATACAATGAAACAATGGAAAAGTACATAAGTCTTGCTTATACTAGAGTAGAAGGGGACTTGTGGGATTCTGTGGACGCGGCAGAATTACCTCGCGGTCTCCTGGCTGCCGCTAGAATGACTCCTAGCCACGATAGTGGGTGCTGGTACCTGGATCTGCACATGGGGAAAACATGCGCAGGAAAGGGCGTGAGTACTCCACATTCGGTACTCCATAAGTGCCAAGCCTAACCCCAGTCAAGTAGTGACGAGGTTAGGTTGAGGCCCTACTGAGTTTGTAAAACAAGTCAATATACAATTTAAGCACAGTGAAATATAGATTAGCAATGATAAACAGGATTAAAAAAAATGGAAAGATGTAATAACAGAAAGAGAGCCCTCGGCTCAGCACATCATATATCTCAATAGTAAATGTGCAATGCGGTACACGGGGAAAGGGCGTGAGTACTCCACATTCAGTACTCTGTAAGTGTCAAGCCTAACCCCAGTCAAGTAATGACGAGGTCAGGTTGAGGCCCTACTGATTTTGTAAAACAAGTCAATATACAAATTCAAACAGTGAAATATAGATAAGCAATGATAAACAGGATTAACGAAAATGGAAAGATTTAATAACATAAAGAGAGCCCTCGGCTCAGCACAGCATATATCTCAACAGTAAATGTGCAATGCAGTACATGGGGAAAGATCCCGGATCTCAGTCCTTAGTCCCAATTTAAATATGCTATGCAGTATAGAGGGAAAGCACCCAGATCTCCGTCCGTAGTCCCAATTTAAATATGCATTTCAATACAGGGGGAAAGCTCCTGGATCTCGGTACATAGTCCCAATTTAAATATGAAATGCAGTACAGGGGGAAAGCTCCCGGATCTCGGTCCGTAGTCCAAATTTAAATATGCAAAGCAGAATTATGTCAATTATGGCTTAATTAAACAGTCCAGGAAAACAACAGGCAAGAATAGGGTAAAGTTACCTAAGCATGATGCGACTAGTAGCAAATAAGGGGAATCAAGTAAGAACAGATAGGCATGCTTACTCTTAAGCTATCTGCTCAATTAAGATAGAAAACAGTCCTATATGAATGAAATGAGCGATTTCATGGAAGTAAAAATAGGATTTTAGCAACAATGAACCGTGTACGCACTCGTCACCTCACGTACACGGCGTCCACGTAACAAAATCAGTATAAAAATGGCTAAAGGGAAGTCCCCAACACAAAATTAGGCAACCCACTTACATTGACTGCGCTAATCAACTCAATACCACGCTCTTGCCATGAGTATCTGAGTCCGGGTGGAACAAATATATTCAAATCGATTGCATGGTGTAAATATCACTTCAAGGGAACAAAATAGCTAATTATTTATAAGCTAATACGCGAAATCAGGAAATTCGCCCAAAAAGTCCCCGGGGCCCACGTCTCGCAATCGGGTAAAATTTATATTTCCCGAACACCCATTCTCTCATGAACCCCCTCGAACAAGAATCAAAAAAATCCGACGTCTAAATCTCCCTAGATCCTCAAATTTCTATTTGGGGAAATTTCATCCCATTTTCATGATTTTTCATCCAATTTCATTGATTAGATTGAGGAAAATGATAGAGATTATTGATATACAAATGGATTAAGGTTAAAAAACTTTACCTATGATTCTCTTCTTCAAATCCCACTGAAAATCGCCAAGTTCCGAGCTCACAATCGATTTTGGAATTATGAATTTCAAACCCTCGGATTTTTTGTATAACCAGCATAGATATTTCGCACCTGCGACACTGGGATCGCACTTGCGGTGTCGCACCTACGGAAACCAAATTGCAGGTGCGGAAATTCATTAAACGGCCTGGGGTCGCACCTGCGGCACACCCTTCGCACCTGCGGAAACACAATCGCAGGTGCGGAAATTCATTGAATGACCTGGGGTTGTACCTGCGGCACCCCCTTGGGCCGGTTAGGGACATTGCGCAGCTAGAGAGAGAGTCCACTCTTGAGGTGTGGATGTTAAGCTAATGTAGTTGACCATTGTGAAATATTCTTAGTATGATGAGTAGGGAAGTTTCCCAGTGAAGTTAGGCCTGTGGAGTGTGGTTTTGTTGCTCGAGGACGACCAATGATTTAAGCGTGGAGTGTTAATAGTAGCCTATATTATGAAATGTAGATGCAATTTATACTCTAAACTAACCATACTTTATTGGTGTTTAAATGATAAAAGATAACAAAATGCTCTAATTGAGAATTTTATGCTTTGCAAGAGCCACTCCGATCTAGGAGGAAGATAAAGAGCGTTTTGGATTCAATTATGTACATACAAGGCCAATAAATGATAGCCCGGATGAAAAATATCAAGGAAAAGAAAAGAAAACTCTAAAAGCGATGGAACGCGGCTGAAAATAGAAAGGCAGTGCACGACCGCGGTTGAGACCGCGATCGCGATCGAGGATTTAACAACGGCAAATTTCAAGGGCTAAAGTGTAAAGTCTTGGAAAATTAACCTAAACCTATAAGAGCCCAAGACTCGCCCAAAAGTGAGTTGAATCTTGTTTTAGACTCAATTGGAGGCAAGAACAAGTGAGAGGAGATCAAGCCATGCTTTAGAGTTTTTCTTCTTCTTCTTTCTAGTTATAATTTTGAATCATGAACCATATTATTGCTTTGTTTCCTTTTAGTATGAGTAGCTAAACCTTCAATCTAGGGTTGATGGAATCAATTGTTGGATGAAGTTTTGACTCTATTTTGATATAATCGAGCTGTGTTTGTTCTATGATTGTTCAACTACGTTTTGTATTGTGATTAATTGAATGGGCCCTTGATTAATCATGTCTAGTTGCCTTGTGTTACTTGAGAAAGAATACTTGGTTAGATTTTTGATTGAACGACACCACTTTTGGGTAATTGAAGAGATTAATTACTTGAATTTAAAAGTGAGTTTAGGAATAACGAAGCTTTGGAGGGATAATTCTGAGTTGCATAAATTGTTAGCTAGGGTAGTTCGAAAGAATGCTTCTAGTAAATTATCGTAATTGATTGAGAGATAATTACGGTAGATCATAACTCATAATCCTCATAGAGTATAACAGCGAGATTATATCTAAAGAGTTAATAATTAATCCGTAAATTGGGGAAATCAATACCCTAGATCTTTCTACCCTTGAATTCATCTTTAATCTTGATTATTGCTAGTTCTATTTTTATTTTAACTTAGCTAAAGAAATTCCACTGTTTATTCATAAAAATCTTGCATCCGGAAATTATCCGAGCTTGTCATTAGCATTACTAGGAGTTGTAATAAATAGGTTAGTTCCATGTGGATTCGACTTCGGACTTAAACCGGATTACATTTGTAGCGACCGCTTTATCCTTTTTATAAGGCATAGTTGGGTGTGATCATCCCTCTTCGTCGCCTCGTTAAAAACCTTCCCGAGAAAACCCAGTTGAAACAAAACTCAAGTGAGGGAAAAAGAGTACGACTCGGAGGACGTCTGTGCTTAGAAGTTGAAGTGATTTAGATGGGCGACGTTCCAATTGTTTGGTAGTAATTTTCCTTCCAGTTTTTCCAGTTCGAACGACCCTTTGCTTATTGCCACCGTGATTTTGTATGGGCCATCCCAACTGGTCCCCAGTTTTCTTTTCCGTGGATCCTTGCTCGCCTTTGTTTTGTCCTTGAGTACATAGTCCCCGACTTTGAGTGGCCTAACCTTGGCTTTTTTGTTATTCTACCTCTTTGCTTGTTGTTTTTGGGCTACCATTCTTATGTAAGCCATGTCTCTTCGTTCTTCAGCCTCATCGAGGTCTTGCCTTCTGTTTTCATCATTGCTTGTCCCACTCTCATTTGAATATCTTAGACTTGGTTCTCTGACCTCGACCGGTATTATTGCATCAGTCCCATAGACTAGTGAGTACGGCGTTTCCCCTGTGCTTGTCTTTGGAGTGGTGCAGTATGCCCATAGTACTTCTCGTAGAAACTACGGCCGCAGTCCTTTGGCTTCTCGAGCTTCTTCTTCATGATATTTAGAATCAACTTGTTGGAGGATTCCTCTTGTCTGTTACCTGCGGGGTAATATAGCGTGGAGAGTATTCTTTTGATGTGCCATTTTTTGAAGAACTCGGTGATTTTCTTTCTTATGAATTGGGGTCCATTGTCACAACTGATTTCTTTGGGGATGCCGAAGCGGCATACAATGTTCCTCCATACAAAGGCAATCACTTCTTGCTCGCGTATTTGAGCGAACGCACCTGCTTCCACCCACTTAGAAAAGTAGTTAGTTAAAACTAAAAGAAACCGCACATTACCTCGTCCAGCTGGGAGGGGGCCGACGATATCCATTCCCCATTTGATGAAGGGCCAAGGCGATGTGATTGAGTGGAGGTACTCGCCCGCTTGGTGGATCATAGGGGCGTATTTTTGGCATGGTTCGCATTTTTTGATGAAGTCGGTTCCCTCCCTTTTCATTATGGGCCAGTAGTAGCCCGTTCGGATGAGGCATCTGACTAAGGCTCGATTGCTGGTGTGAGACCCATAGTGACCTTCATGCACCTCTTTTAGGACGCGCCGCGTCTAGGTTGGTCCTAAGAATTTTGCTAGGGGGGATCCATACGTCCTTTTGTACAGGCCATTGTTGATGACTTTATACCTGGCTGCTTGCATTCTAAGTTTTTTGGCTTTTTTTTGTCGTTCTGACGCACGCCGTCCTGCAGACATGCGACAATAGGTTTGCGCCAGTCCCAAGTTAGTTTAATAGTGCATAACTCGATCTGGTCGATGGATGAGTGGAGGAGAGTAACCATGTTCTCTTTTTCGATTATGCTTTTAGTGATTTCCGCCAGTTTGGCGAGACCGTCTGCCTCGATGTTCTACGCTCGAGGTATTTGATCGAGCTGGCATTCGTCGAACTCGAGTATCAATTTGTAGATCTCGGCCTGATATTTTTGTAGCCTTTGTTCCTTGATTTGGAAAGTCCTTGTGACTTGATTGATGACGAGTTGTTAGTAACATCGTAAGACTACTCGTTGTGCTCCGTACTTGAGTTCCAGTTTTAACTCTGTAATCATGACATCATACTCGGCCTCATTGTTAGTCATATCAGGGCACCATATGGACTGGCGAATAATCTTGCCTATCAGGACCTAGAGTACAAGTCCCAGTCCAGATCCCGACGCGTTAGAGGCCCCATTGGTGTACAGAATCCATAGGTCGTGTGTCTTGGGGGAAGTACTATCAGCTTCCCTATCTCGGGCATTATTTTAGCGTTGAAGTCAGCGACGAAGTCGACAAGTACTTGCGACTTTATCACTATTCGTGGCTGATAGGTTATATCGTGCTTGCTCAATTCAATGGCCCATTTGGCCAACCTACCTGAAAGCTCGAGTTTGTGCAGGATACTCCTTAAAGGAAAGGTCGTGACCATCTAGATGAGGTGGCACTGGAAATAAGGTCTAAGCTTTCGTGAAGCTACGACCAAAGCTAAGGCTAGCTTCTCGAGGTGGGGATACCTCGTTTCAGCACCGACCAAGGTCTTGCTAATGTAGTAGATTGGAGATTGTTTACCTTTATTTTCTCGGACCAGGACTACTCTTACTTCAACATCGGACACGACCAGATAAATTATGAGGCATTCTCCGGGTTCTGCCTTAGCAAGCAGCGGGGGCGAATATAGGTACGCCTTTAGTTCTCTTAGGGTGGCGACGCACTTGGAATTCCATAGGAGTCCGTTATCTTTTTTGAGCACGCTGAAGAATTTGTGGCATCGATCAGAGGATCGTGAAATGAACCTCGATATGGCGGCCATACCGCCGGTCAGCTTCTGCACCTGCTTCTTGCCGGTCAATTTTTCTAGTATTCCCTCTATAGCCTTGATTTGGTTAGGGTTGACCTCGATGCCTCTTTGAGATACTAAAAAGCCGAGGAACTTTCCTGAGGTTACGCCGAAGGCGCATTTCTCGAGGTTCAATTTCATATCGTACCGCCTGAGTATGTCGAAGCTTTCTCTCAAATGGTCGATATGGTCTTCCTTTTCTTTTCGACATGACCAACATGTCGTCTATATATACTTCTATGGTTTTGCTGATATCTTCTTTGAACATTTTGGTTACCAGCCTCTGGTATGCCACCCCTACATTTTTCAATCCGAACGGCATAACTCTGTAGCAGTACATCCCTAGGTGGGTGATGAAAGTAGTTTTTTCCTGGTCTTCTTCCTCCATGAGTATCTGGTTGTAACCCGAATATGCATTCAGGAAACTTAACAACTCGTGCCTTGTTTTTGCATCGATGAGATGATCAATGTGAGGTAGTGGGAATGAGTCTTTCGGGCATGCCTTGTTCAGATCTGTGAAGTCTACGCACATCCTCCATTTTCCATTTTTCTTTTTCACCATGATCATATTGGCGGCCCATTGGGGATATTTTGACTCCCTGATAGAGTCGTTTTCAAGTAATTTTTCCACCTCTTCGCGGAGAGCATCATTTATTGCGGTATTGAATTTTCTTCTAACCTGCCGTACCAGGGGGTAGAGTGGGTCGACATTCAATTTATGTGTTGCTATTTCCTTCGGGATGCCCCGCATATCTGCATGAGAAAAGGCAAACAAGTCTACATTGTTAACTAAAAATTGATGGAATTTACTTGGTTTTTGGAGTTGCTCTCTGACCTCGACCTCAACAATTACTATGCTTCTGCACCTTTTCCCTTTAACTGTTAAGTGCATGTGCAGTCTTGGGAGATGTGGTAGCTTTTTTGGGTCGTGCGCTGCTTGCTGCGGATGCCGAATACTCCCCACTAGGGTGGAAAACTTGACGACCTGATATAAGCTGGATAGGACGGCCCTCATGGCGTGTATCCAAGGTCGTCCTATGATGGTGTTGTGTGTTGTATCTTGATCCATAATGTGGAACGTTGTTTCTAGGGTTATACCACCGGCCATAACGGGTAGTGTGATTTCTGCGGAAGTCCGCTCAACTGCATTGTTAAAACTTGTTAGTGCGCTGCGGCATGGCACTATCCTATCTTCGAGACTCATTTTTGTGAGAACTCGAGGGTGTATAATGCACGTGCCACTTCCATCATCTACCATAATCTATTTTACATCGGTATCTGAAAGGCGCAGAGTAATAACGAGAGAATTATAGTGAGGAAAGGTCAAATTGTGGGTATCCGACGAAGATGATACTTTATTCAAGGTCTTCATACCGTTCATGGGTGATTGATCGCTTTAACTTATGGATGGTTGTGAAATTTACATTGTTGATTTTCGCGTCATCGCCTTCATCGATGATCATTTGGATGGTGCAGGCTGGGGAGGGTGGCTTCAGAGGCCTTGATGTTGTTCTCGTCCTCGAGCAAAGTTCGCCTTCCTCGGTCGCTCATCAGTTCTCTCAAAGGCCCTTAGTGGAGCATGTTCACTACCTCTTGACTCAAGGCGATGCAGTCCTCGGCCTTGTGACCTCGTTCCTGGTGGAATTCGGAGAGGGCATTCGACTTTCTGGTGTTTGGGTCGGGCTTCATCTTTTGTGGCAATTTCACCTTTGGGCCGAGCTTCTCCAAGGCATAGACTATCTCTGAAGGAGAAACACAAAACTTGTGAGCAGATAGTAGTAGAGTCATACCTCTTTCATTTCGGTGAGTTCCTGTTTGCGGCCTGGATGGACCGTCGCCATGGCAAGGGGGAGGGGGTGGTATATCAGCAGTTCTAACGTATGGATGGTGTCTTTCACGGTTGAGACGCAAACCTACATAGTCCCTTGTGTTATCATTTCTGCAATCTTTTCTCGGCTCCATCTGGACCGATGTCAACCATTGGGTTGGTCTGTTGATGTCGTCTTCGTCTTCTCTTACCTCGGCACAATAGGCATTGTGTATTTCGTCTCAAGTGGTAGGGGGTATTTCATGAGTCGGCTCAATAATTTTTTGGTCGCCCGTGAACCGCTCATGTTCAGCCCATTTTGGAAAGCTGCTACCGACATTCCCTTCGACACATTTCGAAGAGTCATTCTAACATGGTTGAATCAGGCGACTATTCTTTTAGTCACAAGCATGCTAAGGAAAGGGCTGACTTAGAACAAAGTTTTCATGTTGTTGATTCCTAGGTGTAGTGCTTATTCCCATATGCTTCCTATTAGCGCTAGTAGAGTAGGATTAACCCGTAATACAAAACCCTCTAGGCATAACCTTTCGCCTAATACTAGAATCAAGAATCGAAACATAGCATCTGACGTTGCATTAATCAAGGATACACGAGAGAAGGAATTGTTCTATTTCCAAACTTCACCTTCAAAAAGCGTAGATTTTTTTTTCAAAAATTTTCTCGAATCACATGTTTTTCTCCTCGTAAGACAGAGAGAAATGAATAAATATGAAATAAAAAAAAGAATCAAATTGCACCATCTCTATAATAGGTAAATGCCTCTTTTTCTCCTGAAGTTGTCGTAATTACTCGTAATAAGATATTGGCTACAATTGAAAAGGTCTTATCAATAAAATTTCTATTTATCCGTGATCTAGGAATAGGTAGCAATCCATTCTAGAATTCTTCTCATTATCTCTCGTGGGAAAAAGATCCCACAAAGAAAATAATTGTATAGTACGAAATAACATAAAAAAAAATTTTAAAAAGAAGATATGAATCCTCTATTCCACTTGTTTCTTTTTGACAGGAATCGATAAGAAATAAGACATATTTCAAGTCGATTCGATTTCATACTAATCTAGTAGTATAGGAACTATTCCGACTTCGGTGAAGTTACTAATTCGAAGAACTCGAGAAATTTTGATTAAATCATGATACAAATTACAAAGAAGAAAAAAGACGGAATAATCATTCTATAAAAATAGAATAACTACCAATTTTGTGTACATAACAGGTATACACTATACAATCAAATCTTAAAAAAATTATGAATTTTTATTCTAATAGAGAGGGTAGGTGTTTGTTGTTGAGTACTCCAAAACCGAAAAGGAATTTGAAAATTTTTCTGGTACGGAATCATAGTGTATATAATTAGAATTATGATTTAAGAGTATCAATTAACTATAGTCTGAAAGATATAGACCATCAATCTTTTTATTATTTCAAATTCATTGAATTAATCCACTATAAAAATATCAGAAAAAGAAGGGAACGCTGTTTTTGCAAACATGAATTGAATTTTTTTCACAATTTTTACGCAAAATTGTATCTTTATCCAGGAGCCTCGAAGGAAAGAAAAATCATTATTTGCTTTGACTTTGATGAAAACTTTTCAGTTAAAAAGGATTGGTCGTACCTATCCAATAATGGAATATAGATTATGACTGACTCACTATCACTCGGTTTTTGGGTCATAATCCTTATGTAGGAGAGATGGCCGAGTGGTTGAAGGCGTAGCATTGGAACTGCTATGCAGGCCTTTGTTTACCGAGGGTTCGAATCCATCTCTTTTCGTACCTTCGCTTAATTCACCAATTTTACTAACGACAAGGGATCAAATAGCAATGGATACCATTATTCCAATAGCTAGACCCTTCTTTGATCTAAAGATATAATTCTTAATTCCTAATTGTTGTGACGCGTAAAATAAAATACTAAAAATAATTATAATCAAAATACTGGAAAGAAAAGAGTAGACAAGGAATGAAAATAGATCCTTGGCNTTATGACTGACTCGCTATTCACTCGGTTTTTGGGTCATAATCGTTATGTAGGAGAGATGGCCGAGTGGTTGAAGGCGTAGCATTGGAACTGCTATGTAGGCTTTTGTTTACCGAGGGTTCGAATCCCTCTCTTTCCGTACATTCGCTTAATTCACCAATTTTACTAACAACAAGGGCTCAAATAGCAATGGATACCATTATTCCAACAGCTAGACCCTTCTTTGATCTAAAGATATAGATTCTTAATTCCTAATTGCTGTGACGCGTAAAATAGAATACTAAAAAATAATCATAATCAAAATACTGGAAAGAAAAGAGTAGACAAGGAATGAAAATGGATCCTTGGTCTATGATACAAAAATGGGGGAAATCCAGATCAAACTCGGATTTATCTTACTTAACCTTAGGTTAATTTACTTCGCCTAAAGGGAAGAAAATTTTCCGAACCCTCGGTTTCAGTTTGAGGTTTAAGTCTGATGAGAATAACATTCTACAACTAGCAATTCATTTATTTTTAAATCGACCCATTTACTATCTATTATTTGATTGGCTAATCCTTTATATTGGAATGGGTGAAGGGTCAAATGGTTTGGTAATTCCTCGTGAGGGGATGAATCGAGAGAAATTTGAATCAGAGCTCCGGATTTTTGTTCATCCTTTGCCGTAATAATATCTCAGGGTTTGTAGCGATAACTCAGTATATCTACTATACAACCATTAACTAAAATATGTCAATGGTTGACTAATTGACAGGCTGCGGGAATAGTTGAAGCCATACCCAATCGAAAAAGGATGTTATCCAAACGTATTTCAAGTAATAGTAGTAAAACTTGACATATTGACCCCTTGGCTTTTCTGGTGATACAAACGTATTTAAGTGATTGTGGTTTTGTAAGACCATAATGAAAACGCAATTTTGTTTTTCTTCTAGTCGGCATATTTTTTTGAAACGAGGTCCTCGGTAATGCGACATAAAGACTCCTTATTCTTATTTCTTATTTCTTATTTAGTATTTCGAATTAATTCTTATTTTTATTTATTTTATTTTTCATTGAATTTTATTTTACAGAATAAACCAACAAATTAACCTAAATTGAACTAAATGAAGCGAAGTTTACTAAAATAGTGTACTTGTACTATTACTATAAAGAAAAAAAGAATGGGATGAATTGGATAAATATACAGACCCCCTTCTATTATATATATAATCCTTTCCTGACATAATTGGAAGTTCCTATAATAAATTGATAGCTTTTGGAAAAGGAAGAAGGCGATATTTCAATATTCTTCGATTTCACATGAACATTATCAATCATCTAAAAATTGGAACAAAAAATAGGAAAAGCTGACTATCGGAACGTTGGTAGAGGAATCTTTCAATATTCTTTGATTTCACAGGAACGTTGGTAGAGGAATCTTTACAAAGAAACTTCAGAAAGAAAAAGAATGAAGTGAAGGATAAACGTATATACATACGTATTGAATACTATATCAAATGATTAAGGATGACCCGAATTCGTATTTTTCTATAAAAATAGAAGAGTTGGTGTAATCGATTATACATTGAAGAAAGAATCGAATGTTCATTGAGCAAATCATTTACTCCATAATGTGATAGATCTTTTGAAGAACTGTTTAGTCGGACATAAAGATAGTGTCCCGTTCTACATGTCAATACCGGAAACAATGAAATATATAGTAAGAGGAAAATTCGTCGACTTTAAAAATCGTGAAGGTTCAAGTCCCTCTATCCCAAAAAAGACTATTTCACTCCCCAACTATTTAACCGACCCCCTTTCCTTAGCGGTTCCAAATTTCTTATCTTTCTCATTCACTCTATTCTTTTAGAAATGGATTTGAGCATAAATGGCTTTTTCTTATCATAAGACTTGTGATATATATGATACACATAGAAATGAACATCTTTGAGCAAGGAATCCCCTATCAATATCATTACTCATACAGAAACTTACTAAGTCATCTTTTTGAAGATCGAAGAAATTCCCTAGCTTTGATAAAAAATTTAATCTACTTTAGTCCTTGTAATTGACATAGGGCCCAATTCTCTAATAAAATAAGGATACTATATTGGGAATAGCGGGGATAGCTCAATTAGTACAACAGAGGACTGAAAATCCTCGTGTCACCAGTTCAAATCTGGTTCCTGGCACATGATTAATTTGTATAGGTCTCTCTTCCCTCGAATTAATTTCTAATTAATTGATATGAATCAACATACATATTCTTTTAGAGTCTAGATTAGAATAATAACTTTATCCAGTTTTGCGAGATATAGCCCATCTATGTTCTAGATGGGTAGAGTTTCTTAGATAAAGTATCTAAAAGAATTGGATTCTATCTTCTCTTTTTTTTCTCCACTCATTCAACCGAATTTGAATACGTAATACATATTCGAGGAAGTCTCTAAGTCCTTCACCGGGTGATTGTTTAATGGCGAATATATCATTTACCCTTACCTCTTGTTTCTTAGCCCTGGCATGGGCAGTGACTAACTTGTCGGCCATTTCCTGAAATGTTTCTATGGACAGCGCATGTAATTGTAAGTACCACGTCAAAGCTCCCCCGATTAGGTTTCACCGAACTTCTTCAGAAATATGGATGATACTTGTTCTTTGGCGAGGTTGTTGCCTTTCACTGTGGTGATGTAGTGGGTGACATGATCCTCAGGGTCCGTCGTGCCATCATATATCTTCAAGTATGGAGGCATTTTGAATGTTTAAGGTATAGCGTGTGGCGCAGCCTCATCACTATACGGTTGTTCCACGAACCGGTCGGCTGTTACACCCCATATTTTCGTACATGAAAATACGCCATAAATAAATTAATTAATGAGAGCTCGGAAGTGAGATGTCACGTCCCACAGTACTACATTACAATGATGTTATGCTTCGCAGTATTAAATTACAACGATGTTGCACCCTGTAGTATTGTACGTTGAATTTGTCGTAAGGTAATTGACATCAGTCCAAGGAAAAGATTATTTGGAGATTATAAGGATTATGCTATTTCAAACAAGTAATAAGTAAATTCGTGAAAGTGAGAGGGGAAGTAAGTCAAAGAAAATGAATTTTCGTCCAAGTTTGGCATGTTGGGATGAAATACGGGCCGAGGGTTAATACCCGATATTTACGGACTTGTACCATACAAGGTACCATATGACCATGATAGTGGGATATATAATGTGTATTAAAAATAAGTAGAATTTTAAGTAATTTGAGACAATTCTTAATTACCGGGTAGCGCGATATTACCAAATTAAATTAATTGAAAAAATTTGGATAATGATGGGAAAAGTAACGTGGCAGAAGCCACATTCTAATCAAATGACTAAGAGTCATTTTAGATTATGTGGAAATCTAGTATGTTAGTTACAAGACATCTCACGCTTAACATTTTCATTTTCCAACAACACTTTAATTTCAAAATATTTAACAAAAGCTTCCATAACTTCAATAACTCAATTCTAACGTTTCTGTTAAGCATAATTTGTTCAAACTATACCAAGACTTTCCTAACTCTTTTCATAGTTAAGGATACATTTTAATATCATAATGTTACAAACCATATTCACGTACGTTGGTTCATGCCATAAGCTATTCGACGTAAATCTGAGAAGAGATTATCTTTGAGAAGATAAGAAGTTAATCATATTGGTCTTAATTGATACAAGAGTGTATAAGGGTGATTAACAAATATTAGAAGTTAAACGAATCAAGGATGTTGTAACCCGCATTTTTTGGTAAACCTAGGGGTTCTTAATATTCTCAAGAAGTTGTGTTTTAAGGTATTTGAATCATATAATATCCGTACTATAAGTCTTGAAGTCAAACGAGTTATGAAACAAAAGTCGACAAAAAGTGTCGCAACTTATGTTCATAATTTTATTTAAACTTTAGGTCAAATGTTACTAAGATTTTCTCCGAATTTACTTGGAATTACGGGGTGATATACCCACCAAATTGAATATCTATGAGTCTAGTTTTCAACGCATTAAACCGTTTATCAATATGACATCGGAGTAGAGAGATATAGGCATTGTTGCGAGACTGCACAGGCTGCTAGGTGACAAGTAGGTGTGTCACCTACTTAGTTAAATGAGAGCCCAAAAATAGGTAATTTTGGGTCGGCCAAAGAGACAATTTAAAGTCTTATCTCCTGCAATATAACCCTCACTGTATATCATAAATAACCAGACTTAAACCCCTGCAAGCTTCCTCCCAAAAATTATCCACAAACCCTAATTGATTTTCTCTCTCTTTCAAGTTCTAATTAGGGGTAAAACCTAGAGTTTGAAGAACCAACATAAGGGTTGAGTTATCCAACAAGTAAGGTAAGTTTACTGCTCTCTTGCATCCATTTTTTCTTCTGTAAATTCATGGAAATTCTTTCTATACTTATAAGAACTCACGGGACGGTGATTGGAAGTCGTGAATTCGAGTTATTCAGTTGTACTGGACTGTTTTGTGGACTGTTTTGTGTTGATGATGGGATGCGTGTTTTACTACTGTTTTGTGGAGTTTTGGAGGAGTAATGGTGTGTATAAACACCATATAGATGTAGGGTGGTGGTCTGGTCGTTCGTTGTAACATTTCCAGGTCATTTGACACTACTACGGTGGTCATCTTATGTATGAAGTGATTAGGTTGTGTGGACTGTTTTGGGAGGCTCAATATGATTATTATTGATGTTTTTTGGGCTGTTTGGTGATTGTTTTGACTTGTGTGAAGTCATATATATAGGGGAGGTTCTGTCTGTTTCATCGTAAAATAGGTTATGGTCGATACATAATAGTTATGATGCTTAAACAATAACGATAGTGTCGTTTCTCTTACTGTAGATTAAGGAGTCGTGACATTTGCATAGCTTGAGGTTGGGCAGTATATATACAAGGTATATGAGGCTATCCCTTTCCTTCTTCTGCACGACTCCGATTATACATAATGCAATGAACGAGCTTCCAAATATACTCTACTCTTAGAAGCTAGCAGTACTTACATTATTTCCCTTCTTATGGAACAATTGATGTTCAGGTTGCTTCTCTTATTCTTAAGTTATCAATGTTGTTGGTAATTCCTGATTCTTATAAGATTCTTGATGAAGAGTTAGTCCTAATAACGTGTACGGAGAATATCGACCTTACGTCACTCCGAAAGGTTCAGAATATGATTCCAATGAGTCCTACATGCATTATATATATATATATATATATATATATATATATATATATATATATATATATATATATATATATATATATATATATATATATATATATATATATATATATATATATATATATATATATATATATATATATATATATATATATATATATATATATATATATATATATATATATATATATATATATATATATATATATATATATATATATATATATATATATATATATATATATATATATATATATATATATATATATATATATATATATATATATATATATATATATATATATATATATATATATATATATATATATATATATATATATATATATATATATATATATATATATATATATATATATATATATATATATATATATATATATATATATATATATATATATATATATATATATATATATATATATATATATATATATATATATATATATATATATATATATATATATATATATATATATATATATATATATATATATATATATATATATATATATATATATATATATATATATATATATATATATATATATATATATATATATATATATATATATATATATATATATATATATATATATATATATATATATATATATATATATATATATATATATATATATATATATATATATATATATATATATATATATATATATATATATATATATATATATATATATATATATATATATATATATATATATATATATATATATATATATATATATATATATATATATATATATATATATATATATATATATATATATATATATATATATATATATATATATATATATATATATATATATATATATATATATATATATATATATATATATATATATATATATATATATATATATATATATATATATATATATATATATATATATATATATATATATATATATATATATATATATATATATATATATATATATATATATATATATATATATATATATATATATATATATATATATATATATATATATATATATATATATATATATATATATATATATATATATATATATATATATATATATATATATATATATATATATATATATATATATATATATATATATATATATATATATATATATATATATATATATATATATATATATATATATATATATATATATATATATATATATATATTTTACTCTACCGAGCCGCGCTATAGTCGGCCGATTTTGGCACCTTTTGTGCAACCACAGATCAGTTGGGTTTTACAGAGCTCCACGTGGCCGGGTACGTTTTACCGAGCCTATTACGGCCAGGTAAGATATGATGATGATGTTGCCCACAGAGGCGTATGTTTTAAAAGTATATATATATATATATCACGCATTTCATGTCAGTATCCCTCAGAGGTACCCAGATGTTAGAGGTTGTATATACTCTATCCCTGTTTACATTACTGTTCTTACTTATGCTTTCATGCTTTACATACTCAGTACTTTATTTGTACTGACGTCCTTTTTATTTTTGGATGCTTCATGCCGTGCTGCAGGTCCTGGTAGACAGGTAGACGCAGCACAGTAGGCTTCCCAGTTCAACGGTTATTGGCAAGATCCTTTCTCCGGACTTGCCGTGGTCTTGGTATGCATTTTTGTTATTAGATATTATGGGTATGTCGGGGCCCTGTTCCGGAAATGTTGTATCACTTATGATCCTTTAAAGGCTCATAGATAGGTGTCGACTCATGTATAGTTGGTATGCCTTGTTGGCTAATTTTTGTTGTATAGTCTCTCATGGCAGCGTTGTAGCTCATACCTTATATGTAGTTTCTTAGTAGTCTTGTCATCTAATGTGATGTAGGTTCATGCCATTATCTTTCATTTTTTATTATTCATGATCTATATCTACCATTTATATTGATCTCGTCGGCCCTTAAAGATAATAAAGAAGGTTAGATAAAATGTACGTTGGTGCTCGGCAAGTATGGCTTGGGTGCTAGTCATGATCCTCTAGTTTGGATCGTGACAAACTTGGTATCAGAGCAAGCCTGTCCTAAGGGTTGTTTATGAGTCGTGTCTAGTATAGTCTTGATTATGGATGTGTAGCGCGACACATTTATAATCAAGAGACTATATGACATCTAGGGTTGTTACCTTCTTCCTGAATCTAGATCGTGCGTAGAGTTGAGTCTTTAGTGTTCGTATCTAATATTAACCTTGTTTTCTTTCAGCGATGCCTTCGACTAGGAAGCAAGCGATTAATAGACGGCTTGATATAGCTGCGGGAGAGGGTACCAGTCAGGTGCCTCAAGCCAGAGCAGGCCAAAGTGAGGCTCAAAGTCAGATGTCGTCTCATACCTCATCTACTCAGTCTCATCTAGAGGATATTAGGAGGCACCCAGCACCACCAGTTCCTCCGTCTGGCCCTACAGAACAGGATATGCGGAGTGCGGTTCAATTATTGACTAGCTTGGTAGATGCTCGGGCTCAGAGGCAGAATACCGGTGTTGTTGATAAACCAGATAGTATGAGAGTTAGTGATTTTATTAATCTAGACCCTCCAGTGTTTACCAGATCAGACCCCAAGGAGGACCCGCAGAATTTTATTAACCAGATTCATCATACACTGCGGGTTATGCAGGCTACAGATACAGAGGCAGTAGAGTTGGCTTCTTATCGGTTACGGGATTTAGCGGTTTTTTGGTATGATAGTTGGGAGAGATCCAGGGGTCTGAACGCCCTCCAGCTGTGTGCAAGGAATTTTTTGAGGCCTTTCTTCGTCACTATTTTCCAGTTGAGATACGACGAGCTAGAGCTGATAAGTTCTTGAACCTTAGACAAGGTAATATGAGTGTGTGAGAGTGTAGTATGCAGTTTGATTCTTTAGAAAGGTATGCTCCCCATATGGTGGCCTAAATGAGTGATAGGGTGCATATCTTCGTGAATGGGTTGGGACCACATCTGATAAATAAGTGCACGACAGCCTCCTTGGTGGAAGGCATGGATATTTCCCATATTCAGGCTTATGCCCAGACCCTAGAGGATAGTAAGCGCCGGCAAAGGGCAGATAGGGAGAAGGATAGGGACCAACATAAGCGGGCAAGATTTGTAGGGTATTCTCGTGACTTCAGAGGTAGTGTTAGGCCCCAATCTTCGAGGAGTTCAGCGCCACCTGTAGGTAGTGCTCCTCCACAATTTCAGAGGCCTCGGTATGATCGGTTTACCTATTATGGTCCAGGTCAGAGTTCACGGTCATCAGGCTCACAATATCATAGGGATACTAGTCAGACGAGACCCCCAACACCCCGTTGTGATCAGTGAGTCAAGGCCTACTTTGGACTATGTCGTCTAGGTTCTGATGCGTGCTATTCTTGCGGACAACCTGGCCATGTGATATGGGATTGTCCTATCAGATAAGGTAGTGGTATGGCTCAGCAAACTGGATCTGTGTCTGGTTCTTCCTCATCAGTTCGACCTCCAGCACAGGGTTTTTAGCAGTCGACAGGTCGTGGTAGAGGTAGAGGTGCAGTGTCGAGTTCGAGTGGTGCTCAAAATCAAACTGATGCTCTAGTAGGTCGACAGGATCTTGAGTCATCTCAGGATGTTGTTACAGGTATATTGTCTGTGTTTTCTTATGATGTATATGCATTGACTGATCCGGGATCTACATTATCATATGTTACACCCTTTGTGGCTAATAAGTTTGGCGTTGAACCTGAATTGATAAGTAAACCCCTTGCGGTATCTACTCTTATAGGAGATTCTGTGATTGCTAGAAGGTTATATAGAGGTTGCACAGTGATGATTTGTAGTCTTCAAACCTCGGTGAATTTATTTGAATTAGAAATGGTTGATTTCGATGTGATAATGGGAATGGACTGGTTAGCCTCATGCTATAAAAATGTTGATTGTTGTACGAAGATAGTTAGGTTTCAATTTCCTGATGAACCCGTCATCGAGTGGAAAGGGAACATTTCTACGCCAAAAGGTAGGTTTATTTCCTATCTTAAGGCAAGGAAGATAATCTCAAAAGGTTACATTTATCATCTCATTCGCGTTAGGGATGCGGAGACGAAGCGACCTACTCTACAATCCATCCCCGTGGTCAATGAATTTCCAGATGTTTTTCCATATGAACTCCCAGGTCTTCCTCCTGAAAGGGAGATTGAGTTTAGCATTGATGTGTTGCCTGACACTCAACCCGTATCTATTCCTCCATACAGGATGGCCCCAGCAGAGTTGCAAGAGTTAGCGCAGTTGAAGGACTTGCTGGATAAAGGCTTTATTAGGCCTAGCACTTCACCTTGGGGTGCGCCAGTCCTGTTCGTGCGGAAGAAAGACGGGTCGTTAAGGATGTTTATTGATTACTGACAGTTGAATAAGTTTACTATAAAGAACAAGTACCCACTTCCAAGGATTGACGACCTGTTTGACCAACTCTAGGGTGCCAAGTATTTCTCCAAGATTGACTTACGTTCAGGGTATCATCAGATGAGTGTTAAGGAGAACGATATTCCAAAGACGGCCTTCCGGACAAGATATGGGCACTTTGAGTTCTTGGTGTTGTCGTTCGGGCTAACAAATGCCCCAGCAGCTTTTATGGATCTCATGAATACTGTATTCGGGCCCTATCTTGATGTGTTTGTGATTGTATTCATTCATGACATTTTAGTGTATTCTCGTTCTGAGGCGGAACATGTGGGCCACTTGCGGATAGTATTACAGACGCTTCAGGATCGTAAGTTATATGCTAATCTCTCCAAATGTGAATTCTGGCTGAATTCAGTAGCATTCCTTGGCCATGTGATATCTTACGAGGGTATTAGTGTCGACACTCAAAAGATTGATGCAGTAAAGAATTGGCCGAGACCTACAACACCATCAGAAGTCTGCAGCTTCCTGGGGCTAGCAGGATATTATAGGCGATTTGTAGAAGGGTGTTCCTCTATATCAGCACCATTGACTAAGTTAACAGAGAAAGCTACTAAGTTCCAATGGTCTGACGCTTGTGAACGAAGTTTTCAAGAGTTAAAGAATCGATTGACATCTGCGCCAGTGATCACTCTCCCAGAAGGAACAGAAGGTTATGTGGTATATTGTGATGCCTCGGGTGTAGGTTTGGGGTGCGCATTGATGCAACATGGGAAGGTGATTGCTTATGCATCAAGACACTTGAAGAAGCATGAATAGAATTACTCGACCCATGATTTGGAATTGGCTGCAGTAATATATACTTTGAAGATATGGCGTCACTACTTATACGGCGTCCATATTGATATCTACATAGATCACAAGAGTTTGCAATACATCTTCAAGCAGAAGGAGTTGAATGTGAGACAGCGTAGGTGGCTTGAATTACTGAAAGATTACGATGTCGAGGTATTGTACCATCCCAGTAAAGCCAATGTTATGGCAGACGCTCTCAGTCGTAAGTCATTGGGAAGCTTAGTACACATTGAGGCAGGTAGACACGGGTTGACTAAAGAGCTTCATCAGCTAGCCAATATGAGAATTAGATTGTTAAACTCTGATGACGGAGGGGTTACTGTACAGAATCATCTTTGGTAGCCCAGGTAAAAACACGGCAATGTGAAGATCCTACCTTAGTACGATTGAGAGAGAGCATTCAACAATGTAAAATTACGGCTTTTGATATCGGAGAAGATGGGGCACTGAGATACCAGGGCCGGTTATGTGTGCCTGATGTGGTAGGGTTGAGAGAGAAGATTATGCTTGAGATTCATCAATACCGATATTCCATCCATCCCGGCTCGACAAAGATGTATCATGATGTTAAGGAGCAGTATTGGGGTGGGATAACATGAAGAAGTCTATTGCAGAATTTGTAGCCCAGTGTCCTAATTGTCAACAAGTAAAAATCGAACATCAGAAACCTAGTGGATTGCTTCAGAATATAGAGATTCTGACCTGGAAATGGGAGGTGATTAATATGGACTTCATTATTAGATTACCTCGCTCCTATCATGAGTTTGACTCCATATGGGTGATAATTGATCGACTTACAAAATGTGCCCATTTTTTGCCAGTTAAGACAACTTACACAGTTGAAGATTATGCGAAGTTGTATATCAAGGAGATTGTTAGGCTTCATGGTGTGCCGGTATCTATTATATCATACCGAGGAGTGCAATTTGTATCTAACTTTTGGAGGTCTTTTTAGAAAGGTTTAGGCACACAAGTAAATCTCAGCACTGCATTCCATCCACAAACTGACAAACAGGCTGAACGTACCATTCAGACACTTGAAGATATGTTACGAGCATGTGTTTTGGATTTCAAGGGGAATTGGGATGGCCATTTTCCACTCATAGAATTTGCCTACAATAATAGCTAAAATTCTAGTATTAAAATGGCCCCGTAGGAGGCACTATACGTGAAGAGATGTAGATCACCACTTAGATGGTTCGAAGTCGGTGAAACAGAACTATATGGGCCAGATTTGATTCACCAAGACATTGAGAAGGTGAAATTGATACAAGAACGGCTGAGGCCGGCTAAAAGTAGGCAAAATTCTTATTCTGATGTCCGACGCCGTGATCTGGAGTTTGAGGTTGTTGATTGGGTTTTCCAAAGGATCTCGCCAATGAAGGGTGTTATGCATTTTGGGATGAAGGGTAAGCTGAGTCCACGGTATATCGGTCCGTACAAAATTCTTCAACGAATTTGACAGGTTGCGTATGAGTTAGAATTTCCCTCCGAATTGGAAATTTTTCCACCTGGTATTCCATGTATCTATGTTGAGGAAATGTATTGGAGACCCTTCTTTTGTCGTCCCTATCAAATATGTACAAGTTACAGAGGATCTATCATATGAAGAAGTGCCAGTGGCTATATTAGAACGACAAGTCCGCAAGCTGAGAACAAAGGATGTAGCTTCTGTCAAAGTATTGTGGAGGAACAAGAACAGGGAAGAAATTACATGGGAAGCAGAAGAGGAGATGAAGTCTAAAGACCCTTACTTGTTCCAAATTCAAGATAACGAGGATGTCTGGGGGACGTAGGACGCATTAGAAGGTGAAATGGCTCTATGAGGTACGTATTAGCTTGAGAATACTCTTACTTAATACAAAATGGTGATATACAGATAATATACATATCCATAATGCTTGGTATAGCCTTGTGAGACTATACGTTGGGTTTAACTGCTTGCAAGTTTGGCTAGTATCCATTTTATAGGGGAAACGCGGCTGGAAATTTTTGTTGGAATCCATGACGAGTTAGGCTCCCCATAAACCCTTACATTCGAGGACGAATGTTCCTAAGGAGGGGAGGGTGTTACAACCCATATTCACGTACTTTGGTTCATTCCATAAGTTAGTCGACGCAAATCTGAGAAGAGATTATCTTTGATATGATAAGAAGTTAATCATATTGGTCTTAAATTATACAAGAGTGTAGAAGGGTGATTAACAAGTATTAGAAGTTAAACGAATCAAGGATGTTGTAACCCGTATTTTTGGGTAAACCTAGGGATTCTTAATATTCTAAAGAGGTTGTGTTTTAAGGTATTTGAATCATATAATATTTGTATCATAAGTCTTGAAGTCAAACGAGTTATGAGACAAAAGTCGACAAAAAGTGTCGCAACTTATGTTCATAATTTTATTTAAACTTTAGGTCAAATGTTACTAAGCTTTTCTCCTAATTTACTTGGAAGCATAGGGTGATCTACCCACCAAATTGAATATCTATGAGTCTATTTTCCAACTCATTAAACCGTTTATCAATATGACATCAGAGTAGAGAGATATAGGCATTGTTGTGAGACTGCACAGGCTGCTAGGTGACAAGTAGGTGTGTCACCTACTTAGTTAAATGAGAGCCCAAAAATAGGCAATTTTGGGTCGGCCAAAGAGACAATTTAAAGTCTTATCTCCTGCAATATAACCCTCACTGTATATCATAAATAACCAGACTCAAACCCCTGCAAGCTTCCTCCCAAAAATTATCCACAAACCCTAATTGATTTTCTCTCTCTTTCAAGTTCTAATTGGGGGTAAAACCTAGAGTTTGAAGAACCAACATAAGGGCTGAGTTATCCAACAAGTAAGGTAAGTTTACTACTCTCTTGAATCCATTTTTTATTCTGTAAATTCATGGAAATTAGTTCTATACTTGTAAGAACTCACGGGACGGTGATCGGAAGCCGTGAATTCGAGTTATTCAATGTTGTAACAGAATAATTTCCATGAATTTACATGAATTCGACGCATAATAGATAACTCGAATTTGCATGTTGAGGTTGCTTCTCTTATTCTTATGTTATCAATGTTGTTGGTACTTCCTGATTCTTATAAGATTCTTGATGAAGAGTTAGTCCTGATAACGTGTACGGAGAATATCGACCTTACGTCACTCCGAAAGGTTCAGAATATGATTCCAATGAGTCCTACAAGCATTATATATATATATATATATATATATAATGCTTGTAGGACTCATTGGAATCATATTCTGAACCTTTCGGAGTGACGTAAGGTCGATATTCTCCGTACACGTTATCAGGACTAACTCTTCATCAAGAATCTTATAAGAATCAGGAAGTACCAACAACATTGATAACATAAGAATAAGAGAAGCAACCTCAACAT
>ML386491.1:0-10701 GCA_005239525.1 Nicotiana knightiana | reverse complement strand
ATATATATATATTTTACTCTACCGAGCCGTGCTATAGTCTGTCGGGTATGGCACTTATTGTGCAACCACTGATTAGTTGGGCATTATTGAGCTCCATGTGGCCAGGTACGTTTTACCGAGCCTATTACGGTCGGGTACGATATGATGATGATGTTGCCCACAGAGGCGTATGTTTTAAAAGTTTATGTATATATATATATATATATATATATGTATCACGCATTTCATGTCAGTATCCCTCAGAGGTACCTAGATGTTAGAGGTTGTATATACTCTATCCCTGTTGACATTACTGTTCTTACTTATGTTTTCCTGCTTTACATACTCAGTACTTTATTCGTACTGACGTCCTTTTTATTTGTGGTTGCTGCATGTCGTGCTGCATGTCCTGGTAGACAGGTAGACGCAGCTCCCCCATGATGAGTGGTGATTTTACCACTCGTTTTAGCCTCTTTTCGTTAGATTTTGCATCACTCAATGATAACATGAGGTTGTTTATAGTGTGTATTGCTCGAATTTCAGGGAAATGATGCCATGAAGTGGTTGGTGTTGAATTGGAGTGGAGTTGACCACAAAGTGGTGAAAAATGCACAAAACCTCCAGTGATACCGCACCTGCGGACTCTAGGCCGCTGGTGCGACTTCGCACCTACGAAGAATGGAACGCACCTGCGAAGAAGAGCTAAAATGTATTAAAACCGCACCTGCGAAGTAGTTCACGCACATGCGGAACCACAGGTGCGCCATTTCATTCACATCTGCGGAAATTGCTCAAGATACCCAGACTCGTACCTGCGATGGTGAGTCCGCTTCTGCGGAGTCGCACCTGCGAGGAATCTTCCACAGGTGCAGTCAATGGGCATCAGGACTGTACAGAATTGTAAAATCACATTTTCTTATTCCCAACTCACATATACTCGACCTAGCAGATCTTTTGGCATATCTTTAGCATTGTAATATACATTTTTGAGTAGAGAAGAAGAGAGAAAATATTTGTGGAAGCTAAGGTTTGCACACACACTTGGGATTTGAAGATTTCAACCTTGTGGTTAAGGATTTCTTATCCATTTATGTTTGTTTCTTCATTTCCTTGATTTGTATTGAATATTTGAGTGTGTATTATTTGTTCCAACACTTGAATGTTGTTTATGGAAATATTCATATTTAAAGTGCGGATTAAATACTTTCTTGTGCTTATGTATTGAATGATTTTTATATATTTATGAAGTGAGTTATTGTTACTTTAATTATCCTTGTTCTTTAATGTTTCCAAAAGGATTAGCTAACCCTAGGACTCTCCCATTAACTCCGAATTAATTTTGGAAAAGATAATTTGGGGTTGGGAAAGATTAATTAACAAGAACTTGACGCTTTAACCCTCATTTTATAGATTCTACCTAGGAATAGGATTGAACTACTTGTTGCCATATCCGGGTGTGCTTAATCTCTTGATTGGGTTAGGAATAATTCAATTAGGAAGTCTTATTAGTCTTTGGAAAAAGCTAATTTAGAATTATTATTTGTGGCTTATTAACATAAACTCGCTCATATTTGTAAAATCGTGAAATACATTGGATCGTTACTTGAGTGTAATACCCGATGCATTCATTCTTGTTCTCATTGATCATTTTACTCGCTTTCTAGGTTAGTTTACATTTTCGCATTTAGTTATAAACATTTTCAAAACCAAAATCTATTTGTTTGGCATTGCGCGATAAGTGATAATTCTCTTACATTCCTAATCGCCTCCATATTGTTCTCTGTGGGATTCGACCCCAACCTTGTTGGGTTATTATATTTGACAATCGACCGCTTACACTATTTTAAGGTGTAATTTGAGCGTATCAAATTTCAGTAGGCTTCCCAGCTCAGCAGTTATTGGCAAGATCCTTTCTCCGGATTTGCCGTGGTCTTGGTATGCATTTTTGTTATTAGATATTATGGGTATGTCGGGGCCTTGTTCTGGCAATGTTGTATCACTTATGCTCCTTTAGAGGATCATAGACAGGTGTCGACTTATGTATAGTTGGTATGCCTTCTTGGCTAATTTTTGTTGTATAGTCTTTCATGGCAGCGTTGTAGCCCGTACCTTATATGTAGTTTCTTAGTAATCTTGTCATCCCATGTGATGTAGGTTCATGCCATTATCTTTCATTGTTTATTGCTCATGATCCAAATCTACCATTTATATTGATCTCGTCGGCCCTTAAAGATAATAAAGAAGGTTCAATAAAATATACGTTGGTGCTCGGCAAGTATGGCCTGGGTGCTAGTCATGATCCTCCAGTTTGGGTCGTGACACATAATTACTTAAGGAAACATTCAGCCAAGATGGTGTTTGCATAAGAAACGTTATTGCTTCAAGCTTTCATACAACTTGTTCCGTGTTTTTTCGCAATTAACGGGTGTTAGAGGATTGTCAAGAGAATCTACTCAGGTGTTTTAAGGCTATCATTTCTTCCTTTTGGCATGATCCATACGATACAAATGAAACGAGCAAGATACGCAACTTTCATAAATGACTCTATACATAGAAATACTAGGGGTGTCTATATTCTTGATTCCCCATGTGAATTATTATTATCATCTGTTCATGGGTCTCAAAAATACCTAAGTTGGTAAAGTTTATTTCATGATATTAATCAGAGGCATAATGGTCTTATGACGTACCGAGAGATTTTATTAACGTATTTCATATGCCTTTATACATGCACATTGACCCATCACCAGATGGCGTTATATACGCGTATATATATATATGTATATGGGATATGGGAAAGGTTATGGTGTTATATACGCACCACCACCTGATCAGCTGGTATACGTTGATGATTTTTCTCACAGTGGCCGATATGATATGATGGGATGCCCTCAGAGGCCTGATGATGTTATGAAAAATGTACATATGAATTACATGATATTTATACGCATATGCATGACATTATAAATATTTCATGATTTAGAGAACTATCTATACTTACAGGTTGAGTCATTTACTCTATATTTCTTCCATGTCTGTTATGTACTTATTTATGTGCCTTACATACTCAGGACATTATTCGTACTAACGTCCCTTTTTGCCTGGGGACGCTGCATTTCATGCCTGCAGGTCTCGATAAACAGGTCGAGAGCCCTCCAAATAGGCTATCAGCTCAGCGGAAGATGTTGGTGCGTTCCATTTGCTTCGGAGTTGCTTGTTTGTTTAGTATGCTTTAGACGAGTATTGTTTGGTATGGCGGGACTCTATCCCGACCTTTATCAAAATTATGTACTCTTAGAGGCTTGTAGACAAATGTCATGTATACGATTAGTTATATGGCCTTGTTGGCCTATGTTTTGTAAATTTGTTGGCCTGTGTTTTCAATTTACAAATGATTACGTTGGCCTTATAGGCCTATATGTCACGTATGTAAGTTTTTATATCAGACTGGGTCGATCTATGTCGAGTATTTTCCCCATGTTTTATTCTACTTATCTTACGAGAGCCTCTCTGGCTCATTTACCTATGATATTATGGTACGAAAGATACGTTACGTAGGTACTCGGTTGAGTAAGGTTTCGGGTGCCCGTTGCGGCCCATTGGTTTGGGTCGTGACAAAAGTGGTATCAGAGCAGTTCTGTCCTAGGGAGTCTACAAGACGTGTCTAGTATAATCGTGTTTATGGGTGTATCGTGCACCACACTTATAAGCAGGAGGCTATAGGGAATTTAGGACTGTCACTCTTTCTTCTTACTCTAGATCCTGTGGTAGAGCTCAGTTGTAAGAATTCAAATTTCTAACTTCTATTTTATTCGTAATAAGACGATACCTACATCCAGAAAGACGGTTGATAAGAGATATAGTTGTGGAAAAGTTGAGTCAGAGGAACTCGATTTTTCATCATGCTTATGATGGATAAATTTGAGGTATTCAGCAGATCATGTGTGTACTAAGATGTGTAAGTTTCTTGATAAGGATCCCTAAGGCAAGAATGTCTATCCACTCTTACAGTAAAAAGGAATAAGAGAATCGGAAGGCAGACACAAGTTTCAGCAAATAAAAGAAGTAAGGTGAAGAAGGGTACGAGTACCCAATTAATGAATATTAACAGTATTTACATTTCAAGCAGAGAAATATAAGCATTTAGAGATACCTTCAATTATAACAGAAGTATGTACAATTAGTCACACACATCTCAATTATCCTCCATGGGAGCCAACAGAAATAGTTAAGAGAAGGACGAATATCAGGAACCGGTTGGGGTTAGAGTAACCCAAAATGCTGGCTGGATTGCTTGCGTTAGTTGACATTTCCGAAGGATATTGTAAATGTGCTAACAAAATCTCCTTGTGAGACACCCAGATGGTACACTCTAAAATAATACAGCTATATATGAGTACTATTAAAAAAGGCACTGGAAGCCTTGAAAGGATAAATGTTACCTTAGTATGGCTCCGTCCCTAGTAAAGAAAGAATGTTAGGCAACCCGAAGAGCCAGTAGATGGAGCAAAGGGAGATAAAAACAAAGGAATGTCCTGTTGAAATTTTCAAAATAAAGTGTTAGACAGAAATGTTAGCAAGAAATGAGAAGAGAGTTAATAAAGAATTATGAGTAAGATGTGATGCATGGATGACAACGGTAGAAAAAAAATGTGATGGTATTATAGGATATATAGTCAAGTGAAGGAAAAGACGAGAGGAGCCAGGCCTTGAGACAACAAAAGAGTATAGGCCATAAAGTTATATCCTCATTTCGAGAAATAAGTTCGTGACTCCAATGCGACTACCAGAAGGGAGAGTTAATCCCCAGAGTAATAGAAATCAGAATGGGTTGGTAAACAAGATAAACTAAACATGAATTAGGGATTGAGTGATTGGATAATACTTGGCATCATGGGAATTTCAGATTTCATTCGGCGGTAATAGAATGGACCATAGAAAAAGATTCATGAGAAATTCAGAGAATGATCATTCAGGCAGACGCTTCCCTAAAACAAGCAATGTGTGTAAAGCTAAACTTAAGGAACTGTGTGTGCCAATTACACTAGGTGTTACCATCATGGGTAAGGAATTTTGTTATCCTTGGTACATAAGGATTGTCGTGAGGCAAGGAAGGGTCATCGATGATGTGAAAAGATGCCAAAGATAAAGAGGTAACACATCTATAGGTAGATCCTCGTGGCTTCAACTCTTAGTACTCCACTAGGGGGGGAATAAGGACTGATGTGGCAGTAAGTCAGAATTAAGTGGATCAAGTAACTATGGAACGATAAAGGAAGGATGCGATAAGAATGAGAAAGGGATGAGATTGCACTTATTCAAATGTTACATATTTGCTATGATTCCAGAACATTATGTAAGCACGACGTCAAGGAGAGGAAGTAAGGGTTCATGCCCGAGATATTATTGATAAATAAGGAGCCAGTAGGAGACATAAGTTAATATAAAGGAAATAACCCAAGGAAGATTACGCGAAACATTGATATGAGAATGGCCCAACGAGTAGTTAGTAGTTGATTCAAGAAGAGCCTAGTTAATGGCTAGACAAGAGGATACAGACAAATCAGCAAATCGTGCAGGATAAGCACAGTAAAACCTAATATAGTGAATTCAGCCTCGCAGTAATGTCATTGTAATACTTGAGATATACTCAGATAGGAGTCGGGGTAGTTAAAGGTACCATATGAGTATTACTGAAATAAAAGAGAAATCCACTGGGAAAATTATCAAAATATCAGTTCAGAAGCGACCCTACAAGCACAAGGGTATGGAGGTAAGCAACTACGGATAATTATAGGCAAGGAAGGACATTAAAAGGTCCATAATATACTCACAGCTTTACAAAAGTAACGACAGTCTGACAACAATATTATATGCACTCCAAAAAAAAATGACACCTACTGTGGATAATGAACGGGAAGTAAAATCAGAAGTGATATTCAAGATCATATGAGTTCTATGGAATTCCAATATGCATGGGCACCAAGATAAGCTAAGTATGCACGCAAGAAGGGTAGAAAGACCAGGAAAAGTAATTGCTTACGTTTGAAGAAAGCTGATATGGAACAAAAAGAATTATTTTCATGATCCAGAGTTAGCTACATTATGAACGCACTTAAGAGTTTGGAGTTTTATACATGCAGCATATACAACCATAGAAAATTCCGGTATAAGTTAAAAGAAAGAATTGAGCCTAGGTCATAGACAAAGAGCTGTATCATGGATATTCCTCAGCGCCCATGAAAGGCTAAACGTAATAACTAATACCATGAACCGCATATAGGGAGGTAGCTTAAGCCTACATAAAGGCTGATCAGAAGAAGGAGGAAACTAAAGAGATACATCAACGAAGTAAATCAGGAATCTGATTATTGGACCACGAAAATTACAGAAATCGTGATTGAGAACATTATAGGATCGCTCTTAATATCAGAGGTACCAAAGGGATAGTAGAACCACCATATTCTATAACGGTTCTACGATAAAGCTAGTTAGAAAAATACCAGCCTTATAAGAATTCAGTATGGAGGTCCCACCAGATTATATAGGCACCAGAGGTGCAAGTATTATAATAGAGCTTCAAGTTATGGATGTGAATTATACCTATGTGGAAGGGAGGTCATGAAAGAGATAAAAAGATACGATGCGAGATTTTAAGGTACGTAAGGTAAAGGTGAACAACGTACAAGATACTCAAAGGCAGAAGATCGTGAATAGTTTATGCTTCGGATAGAAGGCTAGTAGCACTAGGATTCGATATCCAGGAATGATAGCAGCATTGTCATTGGCGTACCTTCCAGCCTATGGTTTCTAAGTACGATAGATCTAGTCAAGAGAGTAAAGAATAGTTAGAGACGATGTGATGTCTCGCTTGATGTTCCAAAACAACATAAGGAAATCTATGGTACAAGCAAGTTGAAGGAAAGTTGTGAATAGTATAAATAGATATGTATAGGTCCCAAGCTAAAGTATAGTAAAAAGAACAAAGTTTATGACAGGAGTAAGAACGAAAAAGGGCGAGTGAGAAGGTGACGAGAACGGATAAGTCCTCGGGATTAAACCCATGAAAACAAGAAAGCTGATGGTTTATCTAAGTTGTAGAAAGTTCAGTATAGCCTGAATGAACTCAAAGGAGTCTAAGACTAATAACATTTAGAAGAGATGGAATGATGCCCTGTTAATAGAATGAGGGCGTAATTATTATAGACAAAGGATGACGTTTGGGCAATCGATTGAGTAATGATCTGATGAAGAAAAGAAAGGGATCTCATAAATTGGACAGGGTTAAAATACCCACGCAAAGTGAATCACATTGGGATGCTGTGAGATACAGTTATAAAATCAGGGTATCGCCCTAGGTGGATTAATCTAATCATTTCATATGTTCCCCGATAAAACATGAATCCTAGCGGCAATATTACATAAAAGGCTAAGTTATCAGGGGTGGATTATGGACCAAAACCGAGGTGAATCAACAATGGATGGATAAAAGTTATAAAGTATGAGAGGAGATTAGGTTGTCATTCTTAAGATGAACAGTAATGTGGAAGCATTGGAGGACATAGATTTATACGTATGGGATAAGTAATGAAACTAACCTGGGATTTGGTAGCAGACCTCAGTAACGAGAATTCGAGGTAAGAGTTATGGTATAGTATGACCTACATAGATGCAGTAAAGTCATACGAATGGATAAATAGGTCTATAAAATAAGATATAGCAATATTCGTAAGTTCTACAAAATACCAAGCGAGGAACTTCAAGATTGGCTAAAAGCTGGAGGAAAAAGGAGAGGAGAGTCGCATAGGCACACTTACAAGGTCAGTATCGTAGAAGTCGCATGATGGAAGGTAGCAACAATTACGAGACCGGAAGGAATTCGATCACAATTCATGGCGTGGGAAAGAGACCTGAAAGGGGAAATGCCCTGGACTTTGGCTTATTCATAGAACAGTTGCCTAGATGGCAAGAGGACTACTAAAATATTCGCAAGAGCTATGGGATATGAGAATGATAAGTGCATCAGTCAACATTCGAGGACGAATATTCCAAAAGGGAGAATGATGTTACACCCCGTATTTTCGTACATGAAAATACGCCATAAATAAATTAATTAATGAGAGCTCGGAAGTGAGATGTCACGTCCCGCAGTACTACATTACAACGATGTTACGCTTCGCAGTATTAAATTATGACGATGTTGCACCCTGTAATATTGTACGTTGAATTTGTCGTAAGGTAATTGACATCAGTCCAAGGAAAAGATTATTTGGAGATTATAAGGATTATGCTATTTCAAACAAGTAATAAGTAAATTCGTGAAAGTGAGAGGGGAAGCAAGTCAAAGAAAACAAATTTTCGTCCAAGTTTGACATGTTGGGATAAAATATGGGCCGAAGATAATACCCGATATTTACGGACTAGTACCATACAAGGTACTATATGACTATGATAGTGGGATATATAATGTATATTAAAAATAAATAGAATTTTAAGTAATTTGAGACAATTCTTAATTACCAGGTAGCGGGATATTACCAAATTAAATTAATTGAAAAACTTTGGATAATGATGGGAAAAATAACGTGGCAGAAGCCACATTCTAATAAAATGACTAAGAGTCATTTTAGATTATGTGGCAATCTAGTACGTTAGTTACAAGACATCTCATGATTAACATTTTCATTTTCCAACAACACTTTAATTCCAAGACATTTAACAAAAGCTTCCATAACTTCAATAACTCAATTCTAACATTTCTGTTAAGCATAATATCTTCAAACTTCACCAAGACTTTTCTAACTCTTTTCATAGTTAAGGATACATTTTAAAAAATTCAGCGAAGATGGTATTTGCATAAGAAACGTTATTGCTTCAAGCTTTCATCCAACGTGTTTCGTGTTTTGTCGCAATTAACAGGTGTTAGAGGATTGTCAAGAGAATCTACTCAGGTATGTTAAGGCTATCTTTTCTTCCTTTTGGCATAATCCATACGATACAAATGAAACGAGCAAAATACGCAACTTTCATAAATGACTCTATTCATAAAAATACTAGGTTTGTCTATATTCTTGATTCTCCATGTGAATTATTATTATTGTCTGTTCATGGGTCTCAAAAATACATAAGTTGGTAAAGTTTATTTCATGATATTAATTAGAAGGGAAATTGATTTTAGGACGTACCGAGAGATTTTATTAACGTATTTCATATGCATTTCATGTATTTATACAAGCACATTGACCCATGACCAGATGGCGTTATATACGCGTATATATATGTATATATATGTATATGGGATATGGGAAAGGTTATGGCGTTATATACGCACCACCACCTGATCAGCTGGTATGCGTTGATGATTTTTCCCACAATAGCCGATATAATATGATGGATGCCCTCAGAGGCCTGATGATGTTATGGAACATGTACCTATGCATTACATGACATTTATACGCATATGCATGACATTATAAATATTTCATGATTTAGATAACTATCTATACTTACATGTTGAGTCATTTACTCTAGATTTCTTCCATGTCTGTTATGTACTTATTTATGTGCCTTACATACTCAGTACATTATTCGTACTGACGTCCTTTTTTGCCTGAGGACGTTGCGTTTCATGCCCGCAGGTCTCGATAGACAGGTCGAGAGCCCTCCAAATAGGCTATCAGCTCAGCGGAAGATGTTGGTGTGCTCCATTTGCTTCGGAGTTGCTTGTTTGTTTAGTATGATTTAGAGGAGTATTGTTTGGTATGGCGGGACTCTATCCAGACCTTTATCAAAATTATATACTCTTAGAGGCTTGTAGACAAATGTCATGTATACGGTTAGTTGTATGGCCAACCTATGTTTTGTAAATTTTGTTGGCCTATGTTTTGAATTTACAAATGATTACGTTGGCTTTATAGGCCCATATGTCACGTATGTAAGTTTTTATATCAGACTGGGTTGATCTATGTCGAGTATTTTCCCCATGTTTTATTCTTCTTATCTCACGACAACCTCTCTGGCTCATTTACCTATGATAGTATGATACGAAAGATATGTTACGTAGGTACTCGGTGGAGTAAGGTTCCGGGTGCCTATTGCAGCCCATTGGTTTGGGTCGTGACACCGATGTCCCATTTTGGTAATAGCTTTGGAGTGCCCAGTATCTTGTCTACTCTTTCTTGGTGTTCCTTCATTTGGTCGCGGAGCGTTTTGTTCTCATTCTCCATCTCCTCCATTTTCTTAAGAATGGTTGCAGGGGTGTTATTGCCTGCCTCATTAACAGTGTGAGTGATACATGTTACAGGAGGACGGTCTTGCTGCTCATCAGATGTTGGTGTGATGGCGACTCGTACATCCTCCCTTCTCGCATTTTGGGCGGGTTTGTCGAGAATGCTGGTCAGTGTACTCGTTAGCCATGCTTCTAGTAGTCGTTTCACTACTGGTGGTGCCTCTTCCGTTGTGGACGTAGAGGCCCCTTTTCCATGGGAACTATGACGTTGCCGTGAGGGAGGGGTGAACCACTCCGTCTAGGGGAAGCGTTTGGTGTCACATTCTTCTCATCTGTTCCATTAACCTCATTGATGGTGTTTAGGAGGTTAGCAGTAAGGCCTGCCACTGTCTTCAATCTTTCCTCTCCATTACCTGCCATGTTAGACTGTGCACGTTGTTGGTTGATTTCCCAATGCACACGCAAGTGTACGTGGTCGACAAGTAATATAGGAT
>ML386490.1:101962-181628 GCA_005239525.1 Nicotiana knightiana | reverse complement strand
CCCCCTTCATGATGTGTTCTTGGGTCTATTTATATGGTTGGGATAAACCCTAACCGTGTAGGAGACTCCTATCCCCACTTGGAAACACTTGAAAACGTTTAAAACTCGGACTTTACCGAAATAGGCACCCTGGCGTTAGGGGTCTAACGCCTGGCTAACGCCAGGCACCCCCTGGCGTTATGGGGCTAACGCCTGGCTAACACCAGGCACCCCCTGGAATTATGGCTCTAACGCTTGGCTAAAGCCAGGCACCCTCTGGCGTTATGGCTCTAACGCCTGGCTAACACCAGGCTTGTCCCGAATCGCTCCTTTTCGACTCTTGCACGTATTTTCCGACGTTTATGCTCTCATTTAGCTCGGCTTCCATTTCCAATTTACCTACACATAAAATAAACTCCATTAGGCACATACGACGTGTATTTTTATCATTAAAGCACATAAAATGCAAGGTATATAATGCTTAAAATCATGAATTCTAGCCACGCATCAGCTACCCAATTACTATTAAAGTTATTTACCTAGAAGCGATCTAATTCAATTCTAAGTTGTACCCTATGTGTGCACTACATGTCCCATGCCTATGGTCCAGGAGGCATTGTACCTCTATTTGGATGGTTCTAGACATTAATTAGGTTGCTCAAAAAGGTAAAACTAACCAGCATTCAAAGAAAAAAATAGGAGCTCATGTAAAGACAAATAAAGGCCCAAGTTTACTTCCACACATAAACACAAATGCACGCGGGTAGTTTAGGAAGTGCATAGTTTCATAGTTTAGGCTTAAAGTCCTACAGACATGAATTTCAGCATCATATATGCAACCTATTACTCTTCCTAGCTTAAGCGATGAGGCAATAAACTATGTGTGAGCTTAGAACTATTAGCACTGATTTTATAATATGCGTCTTAGGAAGGTAACATTGTCCTATAGGCATGATTCTAGTAGTGGCGTAGCTAAACAATGAAAGCAGTTCTGAGAACCCATCATTGGGAAGTTGATCTCATAAAAAAACTAAGCTAGTGGCAATATCCTATAGGCAGGATCTCTAGCAATTGATAATCGAACATGATTTTTGTAACCCTTTATCCTTATAGGCACGTTATCTAGGCGGAGCAACATGATAACAATAACAGTAGCTAATTAGTTAATTAAGGTCCTATAGATATGATTTTCTAGATAGGCATAAGTGACCATATAAGCATGTTGTCCAATAACACATAGCAGTAGACATTGAGAAAAATAGAGTACCTAAGGTTGTGCCTTGATAGAAAATAGGTTGAGTGAGTGTGTGATTACTATGGGCATGGTTTCTACTAGTGTGCAGCACATGAGAGTTAAAATAGTAAGTAGAGCACATAAGTCCTACAGGCATGCTTTCTACCAACTGTGCGAGAATTATAATACTCCACCCCTTTTGTTAATCACCACGTCCGTTCAATTACAAGATTATTACAGGCCTAGAATTAAACCTGAATAATTACCTAAGCATACTACTATGGGCCCAATGATAGGCCCAGTATAAATAACCCAGTATCTTCCATGCCTCCGACGGCTCCAGTAGATTCGAATCCCCAACTTATTGGATCAGTCTAGTAATTCTGGATCCAACAGCCAAGTCCAACATCAGATAGAACCAAATACCAAGCCTAAATGAAGGACATAGTCACACAAGCGATAGGCTATGTGTTTAATAAATTGAACAAAGTAGAAAGGCCACATACTTATTTTCTATAAAGCATAAGCAAATTCCTGTGGCATGTTGGCAGGACATACATAAGCAAACTATTGCTAAAGAGGTTTTAAGCACAGACATGGTCAAAAGTCACTTAAGACAATTCCAAGCAAAGGATCAGCCTTGATAGAGTAGTTTTAGCATAGAGAATGAAAATAATTTCAAATAAGTGAAAGAGTAGCATGTGCAACATTAGTAGGATTGAGGAGCCACATCACTTAGATCATGGCAAGCATACATGCTTAATTTTTAGAACAACATGACTATAGCGAAGCACAAATAGTCCTAAGACTCAAAACTAGGAGATTAAGACATGAAGGTCTAACAAAATTATAGTCAGAGAATGAAAAATGAACGAGAAAGTGGGCATGGCTTATAACAGTTAATAAGAATCTCAATCACAAATATTTCTAAATCCCAGGATCATGGTAGAAAAGCATATTAACTTTAAGGTTAATAGAACATGCACACTCTAAGGCTGGTGTCAGTTGACTATACATGACATGAGAATCTAGGTATATTGGAATTCGACTAAAGTCTTTAGGCAATACTAAAGAGTGCAGGATTGAGAAAAAAAACACTACATACCTACATGTTTGACTGAACATTGAAACAGTAATTGGTACATAAAGTTCATGCGAGCATAAAGCAGGGAAAACAATAGAGTCTACATCAAATACAGAAAAGAGTTCAACCAAGTACGTTCTGGGATAAGAGATGATCTCCTAAGAATTCCAGTACAAAAGATCAAGGCAAGGCATGTGAAATGACTCAAACAATAGGGATTCAAAATAGAAGAGCATGCTTAAGAGGGTCATTCCAATTATACATATGAACTGGACATACACCAAAATTTAGAATCTTACGTAAGTTCAAATATACAAAAAGGGGGTATAGGATAATTCAAATATGAACATAAATAGAGGCAAGCAACAACATACTGATTCACAAAACCCAGAAAGACATAAATACCAATAAAAGAGAATAAATCGCAAAAGTCTTATTACTCACCAATTTGAAGAATTAACGAGATAATAAGGGAGAGATTAAGAATCAACAGCTTGTTTATCAGTAACACGTAGAGAACAAAAAAAGCCCCAAATTTCTCAGTGCATCAGAGTTCCCAAGGGTTTCAAATGAACCCAGGGTAGTGCTCACACTGAGAGGGAGGTTGAATAGTAGGATTCCGATGGCCTTGTCTTTCAGTCGGCCAAGGTCTCAAAATTCCAGAATAGTATAACATTGGGAATGAGAGAATAACAATGATTCAAAGTCCGTTAAAGCGGATTAGGGGAAAGGCTTATATTATAGCAAAATTAAACACACAAACAAGGAAAAACAATCAATCAATCATAAAAAAGGAAAGAATAACATGCGAAATTGATTCAGAATCAATTTAGGAGAAGTCAAGCAAACCCTAATTGGAGTCGGATTTATGGAAAATCGTTCACAAGCCTCAATCACGACACTATCACTGGAGATATACCATATACAAGAGAAATTTCTTTTTTTAAGTGTATATAACCACAATCGCACCTAGAACCAAGAATCAAAACCAGATCTGGCTTTCCATAAGTGAAGTGGTAATGAAAGTTACAATAAAATAATAAATGGTAACAAGAAAAGGCAAGTAAATCTGCGTATGGACGCATATAAGGAAGGAAAAGGTAAAAATCTCTACGGTCGGCTAGGGTTTATGTTTGGGAGATGAACGGAGTGCTGAGAGAGTTTAGGGGTGGCGGTTTAGGAGGAACGGGCTAGGGTTTGGGTTATGAAGATATAAGTCGGTTCGTTTATTATGGGCCATTGATCATTTGAGATCAACGGCCATGATCAAAGGGGGAGCGGGGCAAGTTATTGAAAGGGTTCCGACTGGGTTGGGTATAAGGGGTATGGTTTTGTCTTGGGGTTATTGGGCTAGGCTACTGGGCCGCTTTTGGTCCGAAAATTAGTTTAAAACTTGGCTACTATTCAAATATAGAAAATTTATCAAAAACTAATTTATAAAAATGCTTAATAAACAAATAAAATATTATTTATGCACTAAAATTACTAAAAATAATAATTTGGCATTATAAAAATATAAAATGCTAATTTGATACAAATAATATAAATAAAGAGCATTTATGTATGAATATAGGCTATTAATGCAAAATTACATAAATAACTAAAAATATAGATATAATTATATGAAACGATATAAAAAATGTTTTAAAACATGAGTGTCGGTGTAAAATAATAAATTAAGATGATTGAGTTATTGCAAATAATTTAAGGGAATAATTAGCAAATACTCAAATAATTTTAATGCAATAAAAGCTCTGAAAATTATGAAAAATTATGGAAAATGCTTGTATAAATCTTGTAAATTAAGTAATGATGCCAAAAATGACATTTTGAAAACATATTTATACTATTTAGAAAAATGTGAGGGCAAAATTGGGTATCAACATTAAGAGACTGGAATTTAACAAAAGCAAAACATAGCAAAATAACAGTACAACACACAGGGATAAACAGTAGGGGATCTCCCGAGATACCGCCTCGTAGTCCCAAAGTAAATATGCAAAGAGATCTCCTGAGGTACCCCCTCGCAGTCTCAACAGTAAATATGCAGGGAGAACTCCCGAGGTACCGCCTCGTAGTCTCAAAAGTAAATATGCAGGGAGAACTCCCGAGGTACCCCCTTGTAGTCTTAAAAGTAAATATGCAAGGAGAATTCTCGAGGTAGCGGCTCATAGTCTCAAAAGTACAGGGAGAAATCCCGAGGTATCACCTCGTAGTCTCAAAAGTAAATATGCAGGGAGAACTCCCGAGGTACCGCCTCATAGTCTCAAAAGTAAATATACAAGAAGAACTTAAGAGGAACCGCCTCGTAGTCTCAAAAGTAATGACACATCTCAAATCGATAAATACAACAATAACCAGCAAGAACTCTACCGTTAAGACTGATAAAGAACACGGAAAAAGCAGGAAATCAACTAGGCATGCTGCACAGAGTTCAAATAAGCAGTTAAATGACGTATACATGCGATATTAGACTAAACGGGATAACTACATATGTTTCTATAACTCAATTAAGAATGGAAACAGGTTACTACTCAGTAAAAATCATGTTTTTCAACAATAGCCTATATATGCACTTGTCAACTCGCGTACAAGACGCTCACTTATCAGAACAATACCAAATCCTAAGAGGATTTCCCACACACAAGGTTAGGCAAGCCACTTACCTCGAACCAAGCTCAAATCAATCCGTAAAAATGCCTTTTCCTCGATTATCAACCTCCAAATGGCCCAAATCTAGCCAAACACAATTACATATCATAAATACAACTATAGTAGACTAAGATAATTAATGAAAACAAGACTTTAACAAAAAAATAAAAAATCGCCCTAAAAAGTCTCCCCAGGCCCACGTCTCGGAATTAGGTAAAAGTCACAAAATATGAACACCCATTAACTCACGAATTCACTCGTACCAAAATTATCCAATACCGATATCAAAATCCCAATCAAAAATCATAAACTTAGTTAAAGAACTTCCAACCTTTTCCCCCAAATTCCATAATTAAATGATGAAATCAACTATAGATTAATGGAATATACCCATAAATGAGTTAAGAATCATTACCCCAAAGTTCTCTCTGAAATATCCTTGAATTATCACATTAATCCGAGCTCTAAAAGTCCCAAAATTGAAAATGGGATAAAACCCTCGAACTTGGCCCTTTTCTGCCCAGCGATTTCGCATATGCGGGCCTCGTATTGCACCTGCGATGCCACACCTGAAAAATTCCATTGCAGGTGCAGAAATGACTTAAGGGGACTTGGACCGCTTCTACAATAAGGTGCCCACACTTGTGAATGCGCACCTGCGGACAATGGTCCGCTTCTGTGGTCTTCTCCGCGCTTGCGGTTCCTCTAGAGCATCTATGGGCATCACATATACGAAATTTTCCCCGCACTTGCGACCCCTAACCAAACCTCCCAACTCCGCTTATGCGCTTGCCTTTACGTCCATGTGATCCCGCACTTGCTGTCTCCCTACCGCAGGTGCAAAATACCAGAAACCTGAAAACTTCAACAATATGCACAAGTCCAATTTTGATCCATTAAGCATCCAAAACTCACCCGAGGCCCCCGGGAACCCAGCCAAACATACCAACCAGTCCTAAAAAAACTATACGAACTTAGTCGAGCCCTCAAATCACATCAAACAACGTTAAAAACACTAATCACCCTCCAGTTCAAACGTAATGAACTTTGAAACTTATAACTTCTACAACCGATGCCGAAACCTATCAAACCACGTCCGATTGACCTCAAATTTTGCACACAAGTCATAATTGACATTACGAACCTACTCCAACTTTCAGAATCGGTAAGTGACCCTGATTTCAAAAAGTCCACTTCCAGTCAAACTTTCTTGAATCTCAACTTTTGCCATTTGAAGCCTAATTCAGCTACAGAGCTCCAAAACACAATCCAAACACGCTCCTAAGTCCAAAATCACCTAACGAAGCTAACAGACCCGACAAAACTCCATTTCAGAGTCGTCTCCACACAGTTCCAACTACGGTCAAAATCCTTGAACTTAAGCTTCCATTTTAAGGACTAAGTGTTCCAAAACACTCCGAAACCACAAACAAAAGATCCCGGCAAGTCACATAAGCAGAAAACGATATGGGGGAAGCAGTAAGCATGGGATCGGGGCTAATACTCTCATAACGACCGGTCGGGAGGAATTACATGCTTAGTTTCCCAAGTCTCCTCCTCGACTGGTTGACCCCTCCACTGAACCTTCAAGGAAGCAATGTTCTTTGACCTCAGCTTTCGAACATGCCTGTCAAAAATAGCCACCAACTCCTCAACATAAGATAAATCCTCGTCCAACGGGACTGAGCTGAAATCCAACATATGAGACGGATCATCATTGATACTTTGGGAGCATAGAAAAATGAAATACTGGATGAACCCCTGCAAGACTGGGAGGCAAGGAAAGCTCATAAGCAACCTCTCCTACACGCCACAACACCTCAAATGGGCTGATAAACCTTGGGCTCAGCTTTTCCTTCTTTCCTAACCTCATAGCACCCTTCATGGGTGACACCCGGAGCAGCACCTGCTATCCAACCATGAATACAACATTGCGGACCTTCTGATCCGCATAACTCTTATGTATGGACTAGGCTGTACGAAATCGATCCTGAACTACCTTAAGCTTCTTCAGAGCATCCTGAACCAAGTCTATACGCAATAATCTAGGCTTGCCCGGCTCAAACCAACCCACTGGAGACCGACAACACGTACCATACAAAGCCTCATACGATGTCATCCGTATGCTCGACTGATAAATGTTGTTGTAGGAAAATTTCGCAGTGGAAAGAACTGATCCCATAAACGTCCAAACTCCATCAGACATGCACAGAGCATATCCTCTAATATCTGAATAGTGCGCTCGGGCTGTCAACCCATCTGAGGGTGAAATGATGTGGTCAACTCCACTCGAGTACCCAACTCATGTTGTACGACCCTCCAAAACCGTGATGTAAACTGCATACCCCGATCAGAGATGATAGATAATGGTACGCCATGAAGCCTAGCGATCTTGCGGATATAAACTCGAGCTAGTTGCTCGGAAGAATAGGTAGTCATGATAGGAATGAAATGAGCCGACTTGGTCAGCCTATCCACAATCGACCAAACTGCATCAAACTTCCATTGAGTCTATGGAAACCCAACAATGAAATCCATAGTGATTCGCTCCAATTTCCACTCTGGAATCTCTAACTTCTGACAACCTACCTGGCCGCTGATGCTCATACTTCACCTACTAGAAATTTAGACACCGAGCTACATACTCCACTCTGTCCTTCTACATTATCCTCCACCAGTAATGCTTCCTTAAGTCCTGATACATCTTTGCGGCACCCAGATGAATGGAATACCGCGAACTATGAGCCTCCTGGAGAATCAGCTCACGCAAACCATCCACATTGGGAACACATAGCATGCCTTGCATCCTCAATGCACCATCATCCCCAATAGTTACCTCATTGGAATCAATATGATGGACCATGTCCTTAAGGACAAGCAGATGGGGGTCATCATACTGACGCTCCCTGATACGATCATAAAAAGAATAACGAGAGACCACAGAAGCCACCACTCGCTTCACCTCATAAATATCCAATCTAACAAAATGGTTGGCTAAGGTCTGAACATCCAACACCAATGGACTCTCTGCTGCTGGTAGATATGCTAAGCTCCCCAAACTCTCCGCCCAACGACTCAAAGCATCGGCCACTATATTGGCCTTCCCGGGATGGTACAAAATGGTGACATCATAATCCTTAAGCAGCTCCAACCACCTCCGCCGAGGCAAGTTAAGATCCTTCTGCTTGAAAAGATGTTGCAAACTCCGGTGATCATTGTAAATCTCACAAGGGACACCATAGAAATAGTGCAGCCAAATCATCAAGGTATGAACAATAGCTGCTAACTCAAGGTCGTAGATAGGATATTTCTTTTAATGCACCTTTGGCTATCTGGATGCGTAGGAATCACCCCACTATCTTGCATCAACACCGCGTTGAGACTAATTCGCGATGCATCATAATATACAGTATAAGACCCGTAACCTGTAGGCAATATCAATATTGGGGCTGTCAAAGCTGCCTTGAGCTTCTGAAAGCTCTCCTCACACTCCTCTGTCCACCTGAACGGAGCACCCTTCTGGGTCAGCCTGGCCATAGGTGCTGTAATAGATGAGAAACCCTCTACAAATCAACGGTAATACCCCACCAAACCAAGGAAACTCTGGATCTCCGTAGCTGAGGACAGTCTAAGCCAACTCTACATTGCCTCCACCTTCTTTGGACCCACTTTGAAAACTCACACTTTGAAAACTCTTCATATAACTTCTTTTCTCTCAAGGTATGAAGCACAGTTCTTAGGTGCTGCTCATGATCCTCCCGAGTCCGGGAGTACACCGAAATGTCGTCAATAAACACAATGATGAATGATTCAAGATAGGGCCGGAACACATTATCTATCAAGTGCATAAAAGTTGTTGGGGCATTGGTCATCCCAAATGACATCACAAGGAACTCGTCGTGACCATACCGAGTCCTGAAGGCAGTCTTCGGGATATCTAACTCCCGAATATTCAACTGATGATAACTTGAACGTAATTCAATCTTGGAAAACACCTTGGCACCTTTTAATTGATCAAATAAGTCATCAATACGAGGCAATGGATACCTGTTCTTCACCATAACCTTGTTAAGCTTGCGATAATCAATGCACATATGCATAGAACAATCATTTTTCTTCACAAACAAGACTGGAGCAGACCAAGGTGACACACTGGGCCGGATGAATCCCTTATCAAGAAACTCCTACAACTGCTCCTTCAACTCCTTCAACTCCGGAGGAGTCATACTTTCATGACCCAAACCGATGACCACGACGGGCACCCGGTACCTTACTCAACCGAGTACCAACGTAACGTATCTTTCGTATCAAACTATCATACATACGATATGGAGGAATAGAGATGGACTAAGTGCCTGGCAACAATTCAATGCCAAAATCAATATCTCTATTGGGCAGCATGACCGGAAGATCAGCTGGAAATACATCTGGAAAGTCCCTCACTACTGGAACTGACTCAACTGTTGGGGTATCAATATTGACATCTCTCACATAAGCTAGATACGCGTCACACCCATTCTCAACAAATCGTGAGCTTTAAGAAATGAAATAACTTTGTTGGGAGTATACTCTAAGGTACCTCTCCACTCTAATCGCGGTAATCCTGGAATAGCCAGCATCACGGTCTTAGTGTGACAATTAAGAATAGCATAATGGGGCTAAAACTAGTCCATGCCCAAAATAATATCAAATTGTATCAATGCTAAGCAATAATAAATCGCCTCTAGTCTCAAAACAACTAAGAACAACCAAACACGACTGATACACACGATCCACAACAAGAGAATCTCCCACATGTGTAGACACATAAATAGGAGAACTCAAAGAATCACGAGATACACCCAAATACAAGGCAAAAGAAGGGGACACATAGGAATAAGTAGAACCTAGATCAAATAAGACCGACACATATCTATGACATACCAGAACAATACCTGTAATGACAGAGTCGGAAGCAACTGCCTCTATAGGATTAGGAAGAGCATAATATTTGTCCTGGCCTCCCCCTCTAGGACGACCCCGACCTCCCCGACCTCCATCTCGAGCTAGTTCAACAGGTGGGGCGATAGTTGGTGCTGGAATCATAGCCTGAGAACCCAGTGGAGAACTTGGTGGCTGAGAAGTCTGTGGAGGTGCACCCCTCCTATGTCTGGGGAAATCCCTCACCATATAGCGGGTGTCGCCACACTCAAACAATCTCTTAGAGGGTGTGGCTGTTGTGACTGGCTCGGGCTAGGTCTGCTAGATTGGCCGCTAAAAGCACCCCGTATAGGAGGTACACTAGATACCGATGGTGCATAATAAGGCTCCTGGGTCTTAGAAGGGGCCGGAATACCACTCGTGGCTAGAAGAGCTGAGTGAACAGGGCGACTCACATAGCCCCTACCATGACGAACTGTGGATGGGGCATGAGTACTACTGTAAGTGTCAGACTCTCAAGACCTCTTGGCCTCCCTCTCCTCTCTATCCCGAGCGAGCATACCCTCCAATCTCCTAGCAATACTCACAACCTACTGGTAAGAAATATCAATCTCCAACTCCCATTCCATGCTAATCCTGATACTGGGGTGGAGTTCCTCAATAAACCGACGAACCCTCTCTCGAACTGTGGCAACCAAGGTTGTTGCATGTCGGGCTAAATCACTGAAACGAACTGCATACTCTGACATAGTCATAGAACTCTGGCGCAATTTCTCAAACTTCCGCGCCACGCGTCCCTGAGACTCTGAGGAACATCCTCCCTCAAGAACATGTTCGAGAATTGAGTCCATGTAAGTGAAGCTACCTCAGCCGGTCTACTCAGCTCATAAGCACGCCACTACTGATAGGCTGCTCTTGTAAGCTGGAATGTAGTAAAAGAAACCCCACTCGACTCCGTACACCCATAGTACGGAGAATACGATGACACTCCTCCAGAAAACCCTAGGCATCATATGTCGCCAATCAACTGAAGGTAGGAGGACGGTACTTCTTGTACCTCTCAAGTCTGAGTTCCTCCGCCTCAGAAGCTGTTGCACTAGCCTCGTGCTAAATCAGAGCTACCGACTGCATAAATATAATCTCTGGGACCTGGTCAACCTGAACCCGCTGCTCTGGGGTACGGGCTGTAGGAGTATGTGCTCCTCCCCTGGTCTGAGATGTGGAAGGAACAATTTGAATCAATCCAGCTTTAGCTAAGGTGCTGAACATGCTCAAGAACTGGACTAGAGTCTCCTAGAGAGCTGGTGCATCAACAGATACCTCAAGTCCCTGCCCTCCAACTGGAGCTATTGGGAGCTCCTCTGTAGCACCTCGCACGGGTGCTCTTGCTGCACCGTGTGGACGTCCTCGGCCTCTACCCCAGCCCCAGCCTCTCGCGACTCTAGTAGGGGGCGCGGGTGCCTGGTCATCAGATCTGCTTGTACGTGTCCGCACCATCTGTGAGAGAATAGAATACCTAAATTTAGAATTTTGAAGTCAACAATTTTTCGCACGACAAGGAATCAAAGAAGTGTAATTTTTCCTAACAATCCCATAGCCTCTCGAAGATAAGTACAGACGTCTCCGTACCGATCCGTGTGATTCTAATAAACCGGCTTGTGACTCACGAAACCTTTGAACCTAGAGTTCTAAGACCAACTTTTCACGACACAAAACTCCCTCCGTAAAACGTCGTGACGGCACCTAGTCTCTAAGACTAGGTAAGTCTAACAAATTTGCGGAAATAACAAAAATGAAAGTAAAACTCACCAACTAACTGCAATAGATAACTAAACAATTGGTAAAAATTGCCGCTCGACATGTACAATAACCAATACTCTAGTAATACACAGTCTTCCGAAAACTCGGAACATTGTAAGTCACAAGCTACAGAACGAAGTAGTATCACTACACACCAGAGTTTGATAAAAGAAATACAGAAGGTAATTGACATAGGGGAGAATAGAGGGGGACTTCGAGGTTTGCGGACGCCGTAGATATACCTTTAAGTCTCCAACGATGACTTCTCACTAATGACGTTGTTGATAATGAGCACCTGGATCTGCACACAAAATATATGCAGAAGAGTAGCATGAATACACCACAACGATACCCAGTAAGTACCAAGCCTAACCTCAGTCAAGTAGTGACGAGGTCAGGTCAGGCCTACTGGTATATAATAAATAAAGCAGGAGAATATAACAGTATATTAAGAGACTGGGAATTTAACAAAAGGAAAACACAGCAAAATACCAGTACAACACACAGGGATAAACAACAGGGGATCTCTCGAGATACCGTCTCGTAGTCCATAGTTAATATGCAAAGAGATCTCCCGAGGTACCGCCTCGTAGTCTCAAAAGTAAATGTGCAGGGAGAACTCCCGGTACCGCCTCGTACTCTCAAAAGTAAATATGCAGGGAGAACTCCCGAGGTACCGCCTTGTAGTCTTAAAAGTTAATATGCAGGGAGAATTCCCGAGACCTCGTAGTCTCAAAAGTAAATACACAGGGAGAACTCCCGAGATACCGCCTCGTAGTCTCAAAAGTAATTATGCAGGGAGAACTCCCGAGGTACTGCCTCAACGTCTCAAAAGTAAATATAAAGGGGGAACTCCCGAGTAACCGCCTAGTAGTCTCAAAAGTAAACACACAGCTCAAACCGAAAAATACAACAGTTAACAATAAGAACTCTACCGTTAAGACTGATAAAGAACAAGGAAAAAGCAGGAAATCAACTAGGCATGCTGCATAGTGTTCAACTAAGCAGTTAAAGCACGTTGAGATGCGATATTAAACTAAACAGGATAACCACATATTTTGGTATAACTCAATTAAGAATGAAAACAGGTTACTACTCAGTAAGAATCGCGTTATTCAACAATAGTCTGTGTACGCACTTGTCACCTCGCGTACACGACGTTCACATATCAAAACTGTAGCAAATCTTAAGGGAATTTCCCCAACACAAGGTTAGGCAAGCCACTTACCTCAAACAAAACTCAAATCAATCTGTAAGAATGTCTTTTCCTCGATTATCCGACTCAAAATGGCCCAAATCTAGCAAAACACAATTACATATCATAAATAAAACTATAGTAGACTAAGCTAATTAATGAAAACAAGACTTTAACAAGAAATTAAAAATTCGCATTAAAAAGTCTCCCTGGGCCCACATCTCAGAATCGGGTCAAAGTCGTAAAATATGAATACCCATTCACTCACGAGTTCACTCATACTAAAATTATCCAAATCCGATATCAAAATCAAAATCAAAACTCAAAAACTTAGTTAAAGAGCTTCCAACCTTTTCCCCCAAATTTCTCACCCAAAATCCTTAATTAAATGATGAAATCAACTATATATTAATGGAATATAACCATAAATGAGTTAAGAATCATTACCACAAAGTTCTCTTTGAAAAATCTTTGAATTATCACATTAATCCGAGCTCTCAAAGTCCCAAAATTGAAAATGGGATGAAACCCTCGAACTTGGCCCTTTTCTGCCCTGCGATTTCGCATATGCGGGCCTCCTGTCGCACCTATGAAAATTCCATCGCAGGTGCGGAAATGACTTAAGGTGCTCGTACCGCTTCTGTGATCAGGTGGCCGCACCTGCGAGTGCGCACCTGCGGACAATGGTCCGCTTCTGCGGTCTTCTCCTTGGTTGCAGTTCCTCTAGCTCATCTGCGGGCATCACAAATGCGGTATTTTCCTCGCACCTGCGACCCCTGAACAAACCTCCTAACTCTGCTTATGCGCTTGTCTTTACGCACGTGTGATCCCGCACCTGCGGTCTCCACACCGCAGGTGCGAAACACCAGAAACCTGTAAACTTCAGCAATATGCACAAATCCAATTTCGATTCATTAAGAATCCGAAACTCACCCGAGGCCCCCGGGACCCCAACCAAACATACCAACCAGTCCTAAAATACCATACGAGCTTAGTTGAGCTCTCAAATCACATCAAACAACGCTAAAAATTGATAGTACTACTTTGAAACTTCAAACTTCTACAACCGATGTCGCAACCTATCAAACTATGTCCGATTGACCTCAAATTTTGCACACAAGTCATAATTGATAGTACGGACCTACTCCAACTTCCGGAATTGGGATCCGACCCTGATATCAAAAAGTCCACTTCCGGTCAAACTTCCCGGAATTTCAACTTTCGTCATTTCAAGTCTAATTCAGCTACAGACCTCCAAAACACAATCTGAACATGCTCCTAAGTACAAAATCAACTAATGAAGCTAACGGAACCGACGAAACTCCATTGCGGAGTCCTCTTGACACAGTTCCAATTACGTTCAAAATTCTTGAACTTAAGCTTTCATTTTAGGACTAAGTGTCACAAAACACTCCCGAAACCACACGCAAAAACACCCGGCAAGTCACATAAGCAGAAAAAGATACGGGGGAACTAGTAAATACAGGATCGGGGCTAATACTTTCAAAACGACCGACCGGGTCATTACATCTGGCATGAAAAATAGAGTGACAACTCTCTTTTAAGCATGTGAGAGTGATTAAAAATCGGAAAATCAACTTTCAAGTGGAGTATTTTGCTACTGTTGATTACTACATAATCATATACAATATATTTATATGTTCTAACTATGTATTTCTTCTTGCTTCTAAATATACCACGTATATTTTACCTCAACTTTGTAATTTTTTAATTTATTTTTCATTTAGGTGTAATGACTATTTGTTATAACTATGTATTTCCTCTTTTTGGGCCAAATATGTAAAAGAGACTTAATTGAAATCCGATTAATCTTATCCAAACTAATAGAGTTCCAGATGTGAATTTTTATTGTCATTTCTTATTTAGATGCAATTATTGTGTAATTTTCTTATTCTGGAAAAATCTATAAGAAATTTTTCTAGAGCTCTACTATTTTTAAATAAAAATGTTTAGCAAAATGATGAAATTTCAGTTATCCATTTCTCTTTACTTCATCTTTAGATGTCATGAAAATTATTTTAATTGTGTAATTCTTCTTTAGTCTTTATGGGCTAAGTATGCAAAAAATATAAAAAAACTTGTGTGAAACTGCATTATGCTTATAAATAAACAATTAGGAATTAGCCTAAATAATGGAATTTCAAATATGGTTTTCTAAAAATTGGCACGAAAAAATAAGCTAAAAATTGATTAATTTGAACATATAAAAATTATATATTTTTATTATTAAAATACTTCACATGACCAAAAAATATATTCTAGTGGCAGCAAGTGCATCACATCTCCTCGGGTTAAGGTCATCCAGGGGTGAAAGCTATCAAATAGCCGAGTATAAAGAGGTAATTAGGACAAAAATAGATTAAATGTGCACTGAATAAAAGTTGCCGTTCAAGAGGGGTCCCAAAGTATTATAATGCATATTTTATGATTTTACCTTCATTTTATACAATAATAAAGTTTGTAAAATATGTACAAAATCCTTTTTAAAGAAAGAACAAAGAAAAATAAGCTACTTTTTAACAATAAAAATACTTTAGACTTTAAATTAAATTACTCAAATCTTCACATTAGTAATAAAATTTTTACAACATGATCCAAGGTAATATATTATAAACACATGGCTAAAATCTTATCCACCCTCATCAATATAAATAATAAAATTACTATGTGAAGTTAAAGGGCTTTCTTTAAGATTATCATTGTGACGATCTATAGATAATTAGGTATCAATATACTTCACGGCTAATTGATGTCAGATAATTCTTTTTTCAAATTAAAAGTGATTGGGGCCGTACCTTGAGGAAGCAAGAAGAAGGATCTTCTTATCCTACATTATAATTAATAAGCATGAAAATTATACAAATTTTTTTTATATAAGTAATTAATTGTAACGACCCGACCAGACGTTTTGAGAATTAGCAGCCCATTCGGTGGCTTAAGGTCTCAAGCAGCTTCATATTGTGTATTATGACTTACGTATGTGGTCGAGTTCGGATTTCGGACGATTCGTGATTGATTTGGAAGAATAATTCTTATTTTAGAAGCTTAAGTGAAAAGAATTAACCGAAATTTGACTTTTTGTGTAGATGACTCCAAAATGGTGTTTTAACGATTTCAATAGCTTCGTATGGTGAATTTTGACTTAGGCGTGCGTCCGGATTTGGATTTGGAGGTCCGTAGGTTAATTTGATGCATTTCGACGAAAATTGGAAAGTTTAAGGCTTGGAAGGTTAAGAGGTTTGACCGGGAGTTTACTTTGGTGATATGGGGTCCAGATTTTGATTTTGCGAGTTGGTATAGCTCTGTTTTATCATTTGGAACTTGCATGCAAAATTTAACGTCATTCCAGGTTGATTTGGTATGATTCAGCGCAAGTTGTAGAAGTTGAAAGTTCATAAGTTCATAAAGTTCGATTTGAGGCACGATTGGTAGTTTTGATGTTGTTTGATGTAATTTGAGGCTTCGAGCAGGTTCCTGTTATTTTATGGAACTTGTTGATATGTTTGGATGGGTTCGTGGGGGCCTCGAGTGTGTTTCGGATGGACTACAAGCCATTCCTTCATATCTTAGAGTTGCTGGTTCTTCAGTTATTCTGTAGTTTTATGTGTTCGCGTGGGGAGTAATGCGATCACGAAGTCTATCTGGTGAGGCTGAGGGGTTACTCATCGCATTCTAACAACTTGGGAGAATATTGGTGAACGTGTGCGCGTCCTTCCTGTGGCGATCGTGTAGAGTTAGAGCTGGAGGGGAGTCAAGGATTTGTCTATTGCGTTCACGAGCCTAGAGATGTGTTCGCGTAGTTCAATTGAGCTGGTGAGTCGCGTTCGTGGGCTGCTTATCACGTTCGCATATTGTCTTTTGGGAGCTTATGATTTGTGCTTCGCGATCGCCAAACTTGTTCCGCGGATGAAGGAATTTTTGTATTCGCCGTTTGTGTTGTTGAAAATGAGAGGAATTTTTGTATTCGCCATTTCTGTTGTTGAAAATGATTTCAAATTCTATATATATACTATACACTTATATAGAAGCGGCTAAGAGATGAGCTTGGGGTCAACATGTCTGCTTGGATAATTGAGGGTATTTATGTAATTTTAGTTAAGCTAGAGACCTCGGATTTGAGCGATTTTTGAGGGGTATTTCATGAGTTGGTTTGGGATAAGCGTTCTTTACTAGGATTTAGTTTTATTTCATGATTCAATCTTTATTTTTATCATTAAATTAGTGGTTTGAGTTGGGGAAAAATAGAAATTTTATGAAAACTTTCAAAAATCTAAAATGATGATTTGAAGGACGAATTGATGTCGGAATTGGATAAATTTGGTATGGTTGGACTTGTATCGGAATGAGTATTCGGATTTTGTAAATATTGTCGGGTTCTGAGAGTGGGCCCGGGATTGATCATTTGGGTTGACTTTTTAGTTTTTATTAAAGATCGAAGCTTTATTATTCGAAAATATTTTCTATGATTTTTATTTATGATTTTAAGTTATTTTGGCAAGATTTGAGCCGTCCGTAAGTTGTTTCATACGAGAAATTTTAGAGTATCGGTCTAGTATTTTTGAGGTAAGTATCTTGCCTAACTTTGTGGGGGGGGGGAGGGAACTACCCCTTCGGATTTGAGTCGTTTGTGCTATTTGTGCCATGTGAAAGCCGTGTACATGAGGTGACAAGCACGTATTCAGGCTTATATGTGGAAAATTGATGGCCTTAGACCCTTAGACATCTTTTATGAACTTATTTGGAATTGCTAGCACATGTTATATCTTTTATTTGTCATGTCTGCTATCACATGATTTATTTGAAGTTATCGTTACATGTCACATTCCTTACTTGTCGAGTTTTCTCTTATATGCTTTATTGAAAGTTGTTATCACTTTCTGTCATTTTGTTATTTCTTTTATTATGGAGCTACTCTTAGTAGAAATTGCCGTCACATGATATCCTTTGTTGCCGGGTTGTTCTCATGCATTTAGATGTGGTACTAGTTCGTGCCATCCCTTTCATTGTTAGCCTAATTCATACACTAGAGCCCGATGTTTGCCATTCCATGGAAGTACCATAACTATCAAGGTTTACCTTAAACAATTAATTGGAATTGAAGTTATCGAGAGTCATTAATCTATTCTAATCGAAGTTGTGTTTTAAAAGGGGGTGTTGTTCCTTGTTGAGTTACTTTTCTATTCATTTTGTTGTTATTAAGATTCTATGTATATTGTGTTGAGCGGTGGGATATTTATTGTGAAAATATTGATATCGTTGAATCTTGGGAAAGGTTGTGGCCTACGGGCCCTTGTGATATGAGTTGATATGTTGTGTTTTTGTGATGATAGTACATTTGATTTGTTATGTGGTTTGGTTGTTGTCATGCGGAGTATATGGGTGGTATTTCACCATTGATGTTATGTGGGCCATAAGGGTGGCATCTCACTGTTGTTGAATGTACAAAGTGATATGTGTGGCTATTGTGTTATTGTCCGGACGGAGCGATATGTGTGGCTATTATATGGAGTGACATGGGTTGCTATAGGAGAGATAAGGGTGGGTAATGAAAATGTCAGGACTGAGTGATACGGGTGGCTATAGGAGAGATAAGGATGGCTAATGACAATGTCAGGGCTTCGTGATACGGGTGGCTATCAGAGAGATAAGGGTGACAGTGTCAGGGATGATGTGTGATGCTTGGAGACATTGTGTTGAGGATTTTCGTGTGATGGTGTGATTTTCCTTGTGTTTGTCATACACCGTGATTGACTTGCCTGTTGTTTCGATGAGTTATTCTATGTCTTTGATATTACTTGTTGACTTGGACTGCAGTAGTACACTCGCACAAGCATACACCATAGCATGCCACTTATACTAGCTTAGGAATTGTATTTATACAAGGCTGAAAATCTCCGACAAAAATATCCCCCGAGAGGTTCTGCGGCCACACAATTCAATGTGTGATCCACAGAATTCTTCATATGGCAAGAGTAGAGATTCTGCGGTCGCACAATTCTGAACTTCGGTCGCGAGGCAACATTTGTACGGCCTGTAGATTTAAAACTGCGGCCGCAAGACACTCTCCTATCATCCGCAATAGTAGGATTGTGGTCGCAAGACAATCTTATGCGGCCGCATAAAATCTTGTGCGGTCCGCAATTCATTGAAGCTCTAGACTTGGTCTTTTTGCAATCTCTCTGATCTTGACTTTTAGCCCATCTTTTACGGTCGCACAATTCATGTGTAGTCCGCAATTTGTACAATTGTCTGCAGATTTTTCCTTCTTTAGATGCGGTTGCAGATTGAATTCTGCGGGCCGCACATTGCATGCTTCTGTGCCCATTATTGCCTTGTGTTTAGACTACTCCTTTTTTAGTCGGATTTTATCTCGGGATTCCAACTTCCAGCATTCCTGCAATTTTGCACTTTATTTTCCTTTGGAAACTAGAGAGACTTAGAATCATACTCTCTTGATCATTGCATTCATTTTCTTCCTCTTTGATTTCTCCATGTTTGGGATCATTATCTCTCTTTGAATCCCTTCAACTCTTCCACTTACTCACTTTTTTTTTGCATTTTCCTTTTTGTTCTTTTCTTTTCTTACCTTTCCTTCTCATCATTTCTTTTCTCTTTTTGTGCCTTGCTACATTTTTTCAAGTTATTTGTCTCTCCCCCAAACTTACGTTTTTAGCCAATTATTTCACAAGAGTGTTAAGGAAAGCTCGGGTGCCAAGAGAGGGTCACGATAAAACGGGTAAAGTCTTGTAACATGGTTATCAAATGAGAAAGGCTCAAAACACAAATGGGCTGATCAGGGATAACAACATTGGTAGGAAATAAAAATCCAAACGGGCTAAGGAAAGCCAATAATCACTTCTTAAGCCAAGCAAAACTTAAGATTTTGCCTTGAAACATATTCGGGACAAGTTCTAGACCTTTCGCACAGGTACTTGGAGTAGAAACAAAGCATCTCACCCCTCACATAACTGGATTAATAAAAAGGATAGAGTTGAGGTGCCACAATGACCACATTCAAGATTGATAATCAATATGGTACCGCTCATTGGTTGCCTAAGTCAACACAAGAGTCACAAAGTCACTAACAAGAGCTATTTCTTTCAAAAACCTTGTTTCTAACCATAAGCACGTAGTTAAGTGTGTTGGTACCAAGTGAAGCATGTTTGAATCTTCGAGCATGACTTAATTAGGTCTTTTTATTCATTACTATTACTATTATTACCTAAACACCAAAAATGGACTCAATCCCTTAAGAAGGTTGTTACGACATCCATCGTTGGCAAGAGTCACCCGATTGACACAACAACTACCTTTGGAAAGAACCGTGACATTAAGTAAACCAAAGGCATTATCTACTAAAACATAAAAAGAAGCTACTAAAACAACAAATCAGCTACTAACTCAAACTAAGAACGAATAACGAAACAAAAATAAAGAAGTTAACAAACAAAAACTATTGAATATACATAATGAGAGAAAAAGAGAATATATATACATAATAAGAAAGAAAGAAAATAATGTCAATTTATTACAAGCCAAATATCTCATAATGTATCAAATATCACCAAAATAAACTCCACCCCCCTGAATAAAAATAAGCATCGTCCCCAATGCTTAACAAAATAAGAGTAAAAGAGGGGAAAGAGTGAAGAAAACTCCCCATGGCTCCTTGGACATCTATGTGTCCACATCAATGGAATCTCCCTCAGTCTCATCCAACTGGATCTCATCATCCTCAACTCTGGGAGTGACTGGGTTGGCTAACATCTGAAGCACTGCCTCGGCAGTGTCGGCAGCAGAATCTGGCTCGTCAAACTGGCCAGTTGGTGTCAGCGGTGCTGATGGTGCTGCAGGATATGGGTCTGAAATATGTCGGTCGATCACCATGTCAAAAGGGATATCTTCGGCTGCAGCAAGCTTGGTAGCCCGCTTCCGGAGTTTGTCCACGGACTTCTTACTAGCATGGGACTTTCTCATCTTCTTTACTTATTTGCCCAGCTCTTCGATCCCTGACCCATGTTGTACCAAGTTAGCCATGATGGTGTTCTGGTTCTCCAGGAGCTTCTTCTATGTCTCTTCAATGATGGGGGCATCTGAGGTGCCTGAACAGAAGAATCTGCTGCAACAACACTAGATAAGTCAGAAAGCTTTACAGTGGCTGCCTATATCCAGTTGTTGAGGCTCGCCAATGTGTGGGAGACTCACAATGCAGAAAGTATAGCAGTAGGCATGGGCACCAGCTTCAAAGACGAGGTGGAACTTGTGACAGGAACTGCAGTAGGAACTGAAGATGATGGTGGAGGCATAGTTTCGGCACTGGTGGAAGGCTTAGCCAAAGTCGATGTGGCATCAACTCCCTCTACAACTATAAGAACTGGCTCATCAGACTGGCCTGTAGTGGTAGTCAGTTGACCTTTTCTCTCTGTGTTGCTTGCATCCATAAGTGAGTACTAGGAGAAAGGCTTCTTCGACTTCACCTTTGTATCTAAATCCCTCCGTTCTAACCCTGCATCCGTAAGATACTCTATAATGGTTTTGGTGTATGGGTAGAAAGAATCACCCTACCGAGTAATCACAAAAATGTTGGCCGACATCACGACACCCACATTTAAAGGGTACCCGGCCATGATAAAAGAAACTAGAAGTGCCCCGAAGAATCGAGAGATAGGTCTCATTCTGGTATGGGTCTAGTCTGCTGCATACAAAGGTTTTCCAGCCCTTTGCCTCAAAGCTCAGAGTGCTCCTGTGAATAGAAACCTCGATTGTGATCCTTGGTGGTGGTGGCCCAGCCGCTGCTAATCTCTGCTAACCAAGGTCGGGCTTCAGCTCCCATTGCATACTTCTCTAAGTATTTTGTCGGCTCGACATCTTTGAAACCCAAGTACGTGTTTTGATTAGCTTGATGAAATCTCACTTTAAGGTTATGCACTTTGGTTACCTTTGTCCTCGTCGTGATATGTGCCACATTGGCGTAGAATTCCCGGACAAGATATTCTTTGGCATTCACCACACTCTTGGAGAACCAAATCCACCCTTTGTATTCCTTGAAATGTCTCAGCACTGCCGGGCTATACTTCTCTAGATCCTTCAACTGAAACTGCAGCTCTAGAGTAAGTGACCTCACTAGCCACCAAGTGCGAAAATTACTGAAATCTGCTTGGCTGACGAATATGATCTCCCAAAACTCTTTCTTCTTCGTCCATTAAGGTAGGCAATTGTAGCATCTCACTCTCTGCCATCATCGGGAATGTTCTAAACTGATGTATCAGTGCTTCAGGGATAAGTGTAGTAGATGGCTCAGAAGCCTGACTAGCATTTTCCGAGCCCTCGGAAGTGCTATGAGATATGGATGACTCGCCTCTGAGTTGATACCTACCTGGTGGACTTGACTGGATAGCCAGATGCTCATGTACAGAGGCTGAGTTGCCCTATGATGCTTCCCTAGATGGGACATAAGAGTTAGTCCCTGAAAGGTCTGCAGCTCTCCCTTTAACGGTTGTAGGTTTCTTTCTGATTGTTCTTTGTTGGTCGAGGGTTAAGGTACTCTTGCCTCGACCCCTTGAATGTTCACCCCTTCCTTTCGAAGTATTGCCTTTGCCTCTAGATCGAACTATTTTCTATACCAAGAAAAGGCGATTGTTAGTTGCAATTCAAGTTCAGACATACAATGAGATATGCAAGGACATACCAGAAGACACAGTGATGAACACAGTTGAAACATGCTTGTAGAATGAGGATCTGCGGTCCACACATTTTTCCTTGCGCCCGTAGATTGGGACATGCGGACCGCACAATTCTCTCTTGCAGCTGCATATATAAAGAGTGGTCCGCACATTTTTCATTGCGGCCGCAACTCATGAACCCAAAATATGCCAATTCTTTGATGACAGAGAATTGACTGATGTGCGGTTGCAACCTGATTTCTGCAGTACGCACAATTTGCCTTGCTGCCGCACATGTAGATCACAAATTTGTAAGCTCTCTGATAATAGGACAAATGCAGTTCTGCGGCCGCGATGGGATCTCTGTAGTCTGCACAATTTTCCTTGCAGGCGCGACCCATTCATTACTAAAGTTGCCCTATACTCAACTTCTGCGGACCACACAAATTTATTGCGACCGCAAAATTCAAACAATTACGAACAATCAGTTGATTTCCAACAAGGTTTTGTAATATTTGTGCAAATTTTGACATGATCAAGGATGAGAATACATTACCTAGTCCCCCTAGAACATCTACTAGTTAACCAGGGTTACCCCATATGTATGTACAATCGAATTCTATTGGCAACTGGCCTAAAACTAACTCAAAAGCTATTAATTAAACCAAAAATGCAAAAACCTAACAACGAATTTAAGCATACCAGATGTGGATGAGTGCAAGGGATGAGTAATCAACAATTGCTAGGTGTGTGGGCAGATGAGTCACCAAGAGATTTCAATTTTAGTTTTGTGTATATTCTCTGAGAGGAAAAAGTGTAACAGTAGCCCTAGACTTCTTAATTATCCTCAACGATTGCCTAAGGGAAGGAGGAGTGAGTGTCGTCGTAGAATTTCAGTTGTGGTCCACACTCTGTTACCTAAGGCTTAAGTTGCCCTTTTGTTTTTCAGTCCAAAAAATTATGTGTGCGAACGCAAATCCTTTGTTGCGGCTGCAGATTTCCTTTTGCGGCCGCATATCACCATTTTTATGATAGACCAACTTTAGAGAGTTGGCATTTTTCACCGTCCATTTGTGCGGTCGGCAAGATAATTGTGCGGCCGCAGAGTACTTTTGCTGCAACAACTGTAAATGTGCATTCCACACAATTCACCTGTGGTCCGAAAAATTTTGCACACTTAGCCAGATTTCTATCCATCATTCCTGTAAGGCACACTCATCCCTGTAGCACACTTCAAATCAAGTTAGCAAAAAAGTAACACCTAACTATAAAAGAAGAAAAGAAAAGAAAGAGAAACTGGGTTGCCTCCTAAGAAGCGCCTGATTCGTTGCGGCAGGACGCAAAATACCATTAGTTGAAATGAATCACCAACACGACGTGGCCATCTCCAACTTTTCCCAAATAGTGCTTCACCCGATGATCATTGACTCAAAATCTCATTGGTTTTGTTCTTCACGCCCAATGCACCAAAAGACGTCACACCCACAATTTCGAAGGGACCACTCCATTTAGACTTTAGCTTTCTGGGAAACATCCTTAACTGTGAGTTGAACAACAATACTAGATCGCCTGCATTGATAGTTTTGTTCCAAATGTATTTGTCATGAACATATTTCATATTTTCTTTGTACAAGGACGAACTTGTATACGCATGGTACCAGAACTCATCCAATTCATTCAAATGTGCAACACTCAAGTTAGAAGCTACATCCCAATCAAGATTCAACTTCTTTAGGGCCGATATGTCTTTGTGCTCAAGTTCCACCAGAAGATGACAAGTTTTGCCGAACACCAACCGGTATGGTGACATTCCGATAGGTGTTTTGAAAGCTATCTGATAAGCCCATAATTCATCATCAAGCTTCTTGGACCAATCCGTCCGGTTAGCATTCACTGTTTTGGACAAAATACTCGTAATCTCCCGGTTGAAGACTTCCACTTGACCTCTAGCTTGTGGAGGATAGGGAGTCGTAACTTTATGAGTCACACCATACTTGCTAAGTAAAGTGTCAAAAGCCTTGTTGAAAAAGTGTGACCCCTCATTGCTTATAATAACCCGTTGAGTACTAAACCTTGTGAAAATATTCTTCTTCAAGAACGCCACTACACTTCTCATTTCATTGTTGGGTAGAGCAATGGCCTCAACCCATTTAGACACATATCAACTGCGACCAAGATATAGGTGTTCCACAAGAACTCATGAAGTCAATACCCCACACATCAAAGAAATCAATCTCCAAAATGGTAGTGAGAGGCATTTCAATTATCTTCGAGATTCCACCGGCCCGTCGACATTCATCAGATATTTTCACCACACTTGCATCCTTTTAAAGAGTGGGCCAACAGAAATCGCAACTTAGCATTTTGGCCGCCGTTCTTGCCCCACCATGGTTACCACCATTTGGAGACGAATGAAAACCCCCAAGAATTTCACCTTGATCTTATTCCAGTACACATCTTCCAATCACCCCACCCATAGAAATCTGGAAAAGGTAGTGTTCATCTCAATAATAATCTTGACAATCCCGTTTGAGATTCTTCGTTTTGTTTGAAGAGAATTCATCCGAGATGATTCCACGCACACGGAAATTTTCTAGATCCATGAACCATGGCACCCCCTTCACTGAAATGGCCAAGAGTTCCTCATTGGGAAAGCAGTCATTGATTTTAAGGCCATCACGCGGCCTCCCTCCTCCCTCCAAACGAGGCAAGTGGCCTGCCACTTGATTTTCACTCCCTTTTCTATCTTGAATGTCAATATCAAACTCTTGCAACAAAATCACCTATATCATCAACCGAGCTTTGAAATCTTTCTTGCACATAAGATAATGATGTGCCGCATGATCCACGTGGACAATAACTTTCATATTCATCAAGTACGGGCATAACTTCTCAATTGCAAACACAATGGCAATGAGTTCTTTCTCTATAATTGTATAGTTGAATTGGGCACCGTTCATGGTCCTACTAGCATAGAATACCGGATGAAAAATCTTATTGATGCGTTGCCCCAAAACATCCCCAACAGCTACGTCACTAGCATCACACATGAGTTCAAAAGGGACACTCCAATTAGGAGCGGTGATGATGGGAGTGGTTGTCAACTTGAACTTTAAAAATTCAATGGCTCTCATGCAATCATCATGGAATTTAAACTTAGAATCTATCTCTAGAAGCTTGCACAACGGGTTCACCACCTTAGAGAAATCTTTGATGAAGATCCAGTAAAACCCCACGTGACCTAAGAAACACCGCACACCTTTTATCGAAGTTGGAGGTAGAAGTTTAGAAATCACCTCAATATTTGCCTTGTCAACTTCAATTCCATTCATTTAGATCTTGTGGCCAAGGACAATGCCTTCCTCGACAATGAAATGACATTTCTCCCAATTGAGCACCAAATTCGTTTCTTCACATCTTGCAAACACTTCATCTAAATTTGATAGAAAATCATAAAAGGAATCCCCAGCCACCGAGAAGTCATCCATGAAAACTCCAGGTAGTCCTCCACCATGTCCGTGAAGATAGCCATCATACACCTTTGAAAAGTTGTCGGTGCATTGCACAAACCAAATGGCATCCGCTTGAAGGCAAAAGTACCATAGGGACATGTAATATTGATTTATCTTGATCCTCCGGAGCAATAAAGATTTGGGTGTAGCCCGAATACCCATCAAGAAAGTAATAGAAATCACGGTCGGACAACCTATCAATCATTTGGTCAAGGAAGGGAAGTGGAAAATGATCCTTCCTTGTGACTTTGTTGAGCTTGCGATAGACCATACACACTCTCCAACCGGTCACCATTCTTGTAGGAATCAACTGATTCTTGTCATTGGTGACCAGCGTAATGCCCCCCTTCTTTGGGAAACACTGAGCCGGAGAAGTTCCCGAACTATAAAAAATGGGGTAGACAACCCCGACATCCAACCACTTGATAATATCCTTTTGACAACTTCTTGCATAGCCTCATTGAGTCTCATTTGATGTTCAATAGATGGTTTTGCGCCTTCCTCCAAGTTGATCATATGCATGCAAATGGGGGGCTTATTCCTCGAATGTCCGCAAATGTCCACCCAATATCCTTCTTCCTCTTATGTAGCACCGCCAATGTAGAATATACTTGCACGTTAGTCAAACAAGAGGAATGAATAACCGGTAAAGTAGAACAAGGGTCAAGAAATTCATACCGAAGATGTGGAGGCAATGGCTTCAACTCCAAGGTAGGAGGCACTTTAATGGAAGGCTTTGTTGGAGGAATTTTCCTATTTTCAAGATCCAAAGATAGTTTTCGGGGTGCATAATTATATGACCTTATTCCTTGCAAAGAATTCACACAGTCCATGAAGCCATCCATCTTGTCATCAGCAAAGTTGAGCAAGACAGCCTCCAACATATCACCAACATTGCCCGTGGAACTTGTATCATCAATGATAACATGGGTCACTATGTCCACAAAAGAACACACCTCATTGCTATTTGGTTGTCGCATGGATTTGCACACATGGAATACCATTTTTTCATCACCCACCCGGAAAGTTAGTTCTCCGGCTTCCATATCACAAACAGCCTTCCCCGTAGCAAGGAAAGGTCTTCCAAGAATAATCAACACCTCATAATCAACTTTACAATCAAGACTGACAAAATCTACCGAAAGACTGAATTTAACAACACGAACCGAGACATCTTCAATCACTCCCAATGGTCTCTTCATGCTATGATCGGCCATTTGCAATATCATAGAGGTGGGTCTTGGTTGCCCAATTCCCAAGGTTTTGAAAAGCAAATAGGGTATCAGATTGATACTTGACCCAAGATCACAAAGAGCTTTAGCAAACTCGGCACTTCTAATTGTACAAGGAATTGTAAAAGCATCGGGATCTTCCAACTTAGGAGCCCTTGAATGCATAACTGCACTCACTTGATGAGTGACTTTGATAGTTTCAAAATTCATTGACCGCTTGTTTGTCACAAGATTCTTCATGAACTTTGCATAACCAGGTATTTGTTCCATAGCTTCAACTAATGGCACATCGATTGAGAGACTCTTTATCATTTCAATGAACTTTTTGAATTGATTCTCGCCATTTTTCTTGGCAAGCCTTTGAGGGTATGGAGGTTGAGTTTTAGGAAATGGTGCCTTAGCCGTTTGTACTACCGGCTCCAGTATGTCAATAATGTGATCCCTAGACTGGTCCACCTCTTCTTGAGTTTCTTTCACAGTAACACCAATATCAATCCGAACTTCATCATTTTCTTGTACCACATGCTCATCATTCACAAGTTGCCTTTGACTTGAGGTGGTGCATTCCCACCTCTTCCACTTCTTGTAGTAACGGCCATTGCATGCCCCGTGTTGTTACCACCCTTTGGTTTACCACTGCATCACTTGGTAATGCCCCCTTAGGACGAAAATTTGGAGCTTGAGAGATTTTCCCCATTTGAAATTCTAAGTTGCAGATCGATGTGTTGTGTGAGGCAAGTTACACATCCGAATCGGCATTCTTTTCCATCATTTGCTTTACCATGTTCTCAATATGCCCCATTTCATTATTAGACGAACTAGGACCATGGGAAAGATAAGGAGGAGAGCTTTTTAGTTGTTGATACATCGGGGGTCTTTGAAAATCGGACCCCCGATTGCCTTGATTATTGCTCTGTCCGCCTTGATTGTTCCCCTTCCCTAATTCCCTTGATTATTGTTGTTATGCCAATTCCCTTGATTGTTTCCACCACTCCAATTTCCTTGATGGACTATTTCACTTGCATATCCTTCATTTCCCAAAGCTCAAGTCGGGTTATTACAATCTCTAGGTTGAACCCTTTAATTAGGTTCATCAATCTTGCAATTGATCCAATTCCTTGTTAGCCTAGTTTTCCTAGACTAACTCTCTCTTTCTGAAGTAGATACTAAGTCAAATAGGCATGAACTAATGTTTACAACCATTAATTCCACAAATTAAAGCATGAACTAAGCTAAATAATAAACAACCAATCATAACAAGCACTAAATTAGATACCCATATGGTTTACACACTAAGGTTGGGTCACAACCCTAGTAAACATCTAGGTACCCATACTAGGGTTTGAAGAAAATAAAGAAGAAAGACTAATTAAACTCATAATGTAATCTTGAAATGATAAAATCTAGTGTAGAATACACCAAAACAATGTAAACCTCCAAAAGAGGTAAAGAAAAACAACTATAGTAATTGCAGAGGTTCAAACTTGACTTAATTTTGTAAAACTCATTTATTTATACAAGGCTAAAAATCTCGGACAAAAATACCCCTTGGGAGGTTCAGCAGCCACAGTTTCATGTGTGGTCCACAGACTTCTTCATCTGGCAGGAGTTAAGATTTTGCGGCCGCATAATTCTGAACTACGGTCGCGAGGCAACATTCTGCGGTACGTAAATTTAGAACTACGGCCGTAAGGTACTCTTCTATGGTCTGCAATAGTAGGATTGAGGCCGCAAGAAAATCTTATGCGGCCGCACAAATCTTGTGTGGTCCGCAATTCACAGAAGCTCTGGATTATGTCTTTTTGTGATCTCTCTAATATTGACCTTTATCCCATCTTTTGCAGCCACACAATTCGTGTGCACTCCGCAATTTGTACAATTGTCTCCAGATTTTTCCTTCTTTGGTGGCGGCCGCAGATGTATGCAGACCATACATTGCATGCTTCTATGCCCTTTATTGCCTTGTGTTTAGACTACTCCTTTTTTAGCCGGATTTCATCTAGGGTTCCAACTTCCAACATTCTTGTAATTTTGCACAATTTCAATAGTTTCGGGAACACAATTTAATGCTTTTAGACTAAAATAAAAGCTAAAAGGCGCTAATAAGTAGTCAAAATCACCACTTATCAAGCCTGTGATCATACCTGGCGGATTGTGATTGTGATCATGTCACCACCCCAGGTGGACCGTGATTGTGAGCCTGTGATCAGTGAGCATGTGATCATGCCGGGCGGATAGAGATTTTGGCACATGAGTTGTTCGTGAGGTTGTGATGCAAGATGTGGGCACGAGGTGCCATGAGTATATGATGGTGGGTTGAGACCAGTGACTTGTGACTATGAGATGAAGTACCAAAAAGTGATTTTATTGTGAAACTTGTGTTAGAACGACTTGATTAATTGATTGTCCTTTGTGTTTCCTTATTTAGTTTTAATTATACTTCACGATGTTCGTATTGTTTTACTATTTATATCACTTGTTGGTTCTTGTTGCCATTTATTAATTTCCGTATTCTGTTTTTAGTTTTATACTTCTATACTGCACTGGTTATTTGTCTACTGAGTATCTTGACTTGTACCTCATCACTACTCGATCGATGTTAGTCTTGATACTTACTGGGTATTGACCGTGGTGTACTCATACTACACTTTTACACATTTTTATGCAGATCCATGTACTTCGGAGTCTGTTGGTGGTTAGATAGTGGATCAAATATTGTTATGGAGACTTCAAGGTATACCTGCCATTGCATTCCGCATGCTTTGAAGTCACCTTTGGAAGTTATTTTCGTACAGTTTATTTCTATTTCGGAACAAATGCACTTAGAGATTTTCTAGTGAACTCGGTAGAGCTTATGACTTGTATTACCGGTTTTGGCTTTGTATAGAAATTTCTATTTCATAGTTAATTGTTGGTTGGATTTTGCTATTAGTTCAGTAAATGTTAGGCTTACATAGTCTTAAAGACTAGGTGCCATTACGACATTCTACGGAGGAAAATTGGGATCATGACATTAATAAAAGTTAAAAACTAGGAAAATAAATACTAAATATAAATGGTCATGGTAAGTTACCAAAAAAAATCGAAGTGGGAGGAAATGTTACTAGTGCCTGGTCCAGAAAAGCCCACCCCCACCCTAAAATTTAGGGCATTATATACACAACCTCTAATTTCGAAAGTCTTGCTTAACAACTATATTACTATAATTAGCAAATGACGAAAGTACTTGCATTCTTAATTTACTAGTCTTAAGATAAGCACTTTGCGCGTGCACCCCGTTTCAATAAGTAAATTTTTAAAACTATATAATTATTATACTAAAAGTTATATTTCAGTATAAAGTAAAAGAAAAAGGAAAAAGTGGAAATTCTGAAAATTATGATTGTTGATCTTATTTAGTTAACTCAATAAAGGAAGAAACTTCCACATAAAAGTTCTCAATATAATAAACTAAAATTTCTTAGAATATATATAAATAATCTTCTAGAAATTTATTACTCCCTCCGGTCCACAATAAGTGACCAATTTTCTTTTGGCACGCCCATTAAGAAATACTAAATTTTATACAATAATACCTAGTATGACTAAACTACCCTTAATTAAATATTTAACGTGAGGAATAAGAAAACTTTTTAGGTATATGTACATAAGGATAATTTTGTAAAAACAAATTGAATTTTTTCTTGATTATATAAATGGACACTTATTTTGGACCAAAATAAAAAAATCAAGTTGGTCACTTATTGTGGACCGGAGGGAGTATATGTTTGCCTATATTTTTAATAATTTTTCTTGTATTCTTAAAATACTAAATATCAGATATTTGTTTGCAAACTCAATAATTGAAACCATGTGCGCAAAAGTGTTCTAATACCAACATGGCAGTAAAGTCATAGAAGCCAATTAAATATTTAGTAATTTTTAAAAGGAAATACTTGACGAATGTGTACACGAGCTATATGTGATATTTTGACCATTTTAGACTTTTAGACTTCTCCCATGCATTTAATTGATTTTGTTATAACATGTTACGTCTTTCATTGTTAAATTTCCTCTCACATGCTCTAATTGACGTTGTTAGGATTTGTTCTACCCTTCCTTGTTATAATTTCTCTCACATGCTCTAGTTGAGGTTACTACCTCTCTTACTGTATTGTTAATCCTTTATTGTAAATTACTCTTACATAAAGTTGTTGTTTCGTAGAAGATCTTCTTATTGGGTTATTGATGTTAAAGTTGGGGAAGCCATCACCACATTGTGTTTGAAGTTGTTTATTATTGAGATATCTTTCCTTCTTAAGTATTCCTCATTCCTTTTTGTTGGTATTGAGGTTCTTGTACACATTATGATTGAGCCATGGCCTATAAGTTGTGGTAACATTGGCATTGTTAATTTTGGCAAGTGCTGTGGCATATGGGCACATGTGGTGCGAGTTGATTATTGTGTTGTGATATTGATACACATGATGTAGTATAAAGATAGGGGTGGATATGCATGTGGTTAGATAAGGTGGGATTTATACGCATGTTGCTAGTAAGAAAATTACTTGAAGTCACGCGTAGCTATTTCAGAAAAATATTTTTAAAAATAAGTAAAGATTGTGATCGAAATTGCGAAATCTGAATATGAGGCGTGGCACCTCGGTTATTATTTTGTTGTACATTCCATCCTAATTGAGGCTTGTTGGTTGAGCGGTTCCTGTTGTTTTCTTCATTTGTCTCACTTGTAATAGTGTGTGTTGACTATTTGTTGTTTTATCATGTGTTCACTACTTGTTGCCTTTACCGCTTAAATTTCTGTCATTAGCTTCATTATTGAACTATTTATCTTCATTTACTTCCTCTCTTTCCCTTATTAGACTATGCTATATTCTGTTAAACTTTCTTATCCTAGTAGGTGTCTTGACATGGCCTTGTCATTACTCTACCAAGGTTAGGCTTGATACTTACTGGGTACCGTTATGGTGTACCCATACTATGCTTCGGCACATTTTGTGCAGATCCAGGTACATCTGCTCATGCTGCATGATAGTGATTTATTAGCTACTTTTGGAGACTTCAAGTTACACCTGCTCGACATTCGCATGCCTCAGAGTCACCTTCTATTTCAGATGTTCTACTGTTTATTTTCTGTTCAAAATAGTATTGTATTTCGAGAATTTCAGTGCACTTGTTGTAGAGCTTATGACTCATTTCCTCCAGATTTTGGGAGTTATACATTTGTTGTATCTACATGGGTTCATTATGATAATTTTGCAATTTAATTTGATGTTTAAGTTATTGTTTTTTCTATCTTTCGGTATATGTTAGGCTTACCTAGTCTTATAGACTATATGCCATCACAACATCCTAAGGTAGGATTTTGGGATCGTGACAAGTTGATATATGAGCTCTAGGTTCATTGGTGTTACGAGTCATAAGCAAGTTTAGTAGAGTCTTGCGGATCAATATGGAGACGTCTGTACTTGTCTTCGTGAGGCTAAGGAACCATTAGGAAATTCCACTCCTTTGATTCATAGTCGCGCGAATTCGGTTGACTTCAAAATCTGAATCTTTGTCTTTCTATTCTCTCACAGATGGTGAGGACACGTACTACTGGATCCAATGATCAGACACCTGCCCCCCCTGCTAGACCAGTGCGAGGCCAGGGCAAAGATTGAGGAGGGGAAAGTGCTGCAGCCCAGAGCACCTACCCGAGTAGTGACTGAGGAGCCACCAATAGCTCTGGTTAAAGGAAAGGAACCCGAGGCACCTGTTACAGCCCTTAGACTTCAAGAGACCCTAGCAAAATTCTTGAGCATATTCGGCACTCTAGCTCAGGCGGGGTTGATTCCCCTTGCACCAGCCACATCTCAGGCTAGGAGAGGAGCTTAGACTCCCGCGGCCCGTACTCTAGAACAACAGGTCACTTTGGTCAGGTCCGAGTGTCATTCCAGCACAACCAGTTATTACAGCTCAGCCTGAGGTCAGGCCAGTGACATCTGAGGAGGAGCAGAGGAGACTTGAGAGGTTCAAGAAGTATGATCCTCCTACTTTCGGTGGTGCAACTACCGAGGATGTGTAGGGTTTACTAGAGATATGCCATTGTATTCTCAGCACCATGGGTATTGTGGAGGTGAGAGGAGTTGCTTTTATGATATTTCAGCTGTCAGGAGCAGCGTATCACTGGTGGCAAGCTGATGTATCCCTATTTGCTTGGGCTCAATTTTCAGAGATATTTTAAAGAGTTTGTTCCCCAGACCCTTTAGGATGCATGTCGCACAGAGTTTGAGCATCTGCGTTAGGGAACTATGATAGTGTCAAAGTATGCTATTAGATTCAGCGACTTGTCCCGGCATTCACCTAGTTTAGAGTCAGAGAGCGACTCCGCAGATTTATCGAGGGGCTAAACTATAGTATTATATTCAACATGGATCGAGAGTTGGAGATGGATACTCCGTATCAACAGGCGATAGAGATCGCGTGGAGGTTAGAGGGTATGCAGGGCCGTGAGAGAAGACACAGAGGCCAAGAGGCCTCAAGATTTGGGAGGATAGAGTGGTGCCTGCGCTCCAGTTGTAGCCTGTCATGATAGAGGCTATGTGAGCCGCCCAGTTAATTCAGTATTTCCAGCTACTAGCGGTGCTCTGGATATTCTGAGGTCCTAGGTTTCCTATTTTTCTCAGCCACTTTCTAATACACCTCCTACACGGGGTGCCTTCAGCGGTCAATCTTGCCGACTAGGCCAGGATCAGTTTCATCAGCCACGCCCATTGAGAGCTTGTTTTGAGTGTGGTGACACTAGAAATATGGTGAGGGACTGAACCAAACTCAGGAGGGGTGCACCTCCACAGGCTTCACAGATTCCACAGGGTCCACAGGGTTCGTACGCATGCTTGCTGCTCCAGTTGTCGCTTTACCTACCTCACCAACTAGGTGTGCAGGTCAGGCGGGTAAAGGTTTCCCTATAGGGGATTCCAGGCTCGTTTCTATGTTTTCCCTGGTAGGATGGAGGCGGTTACATCATATTTTATCATCAGAGGTGTGGTTCCGATTTGTCATAGGGATGCATTAGTTTATTTGATCCAGATCCACTTATTCATATGTTTCATCTTACTTTTCTCCGCATTTGGATATATCTCGTGATTCTTTGTGTTCTACTGTATATGTGTCCACAGCCGTGGAAGATTCTATTATTGTGGACCTTGTTTACCAATCGTGTTTAGTTGTTATTGGTGGTTTTGAGACCAGAGTTGATCTATTCTTACTCAATATGGTAAAATTTGATGTGATATTGGGCATGGATTGGTTGTCACCCTATCACACTATTCTTGATTGTCACACCAAGATTGTGACACTGGTTATGCCAGGTTTGTCGCGGTTGGAATGGAGGGGGACATTGGATTATATTCCTAGTAAGGTTGTGTCCTTACTTAAGGCACAACTGATGATCAGGAAGAGGTGTGAACCATATCTAAACTTTGTGAGAGATGCAGGTTTTTATACTCCTACCATTGAGTTAGTTTCGGTAGTGAGAGATTTCCCGTATGTGTTCCTAGTAGACCTATCGAGCAAGCCGATCGATAGAGATATCGATTTTGGTATTGACCTGGTGCCGGACACTTAGCCCATTTCTATTCCACCATATCGTATGGTACTAGTGGAGTTGAAAGAGTTAAAGGAACAACTATAAGAGCTGCTTGCTAAGGGTATCATCCATTCTAGTATGTCACCTCGGGGTGCTCAGATTCTATTTGTGAAGAAGAAGGATGGTACTATGCGAATATGTATTGATTATAGGCAGTTGAACAAGGTTGCAATGAAGAACAAGTACCCATTACTGCGCATTAATGACTTATTTTACCAGCTTCAGGGCGCCAGAGTGTTCTCAATGATTGATTTGCGTTCAGGGTATCATCAACTAAAGATTTGGGATCTGGATATTCCGAAGACTGCCTTCAGGACTGATATGGTCATTATGAGTTCTTTGTTATGTCATTTGTGTGGGCCAACACCCTAGCAGCATTCATGCACCTAATAAACAGTGTATCCAGCCATATCTTGACTCATTCCTCATTGTTTTTATTGACAACATCTTGGTATATTCTTGCAGTCGGGAGGATCATGAGCAGTATTTGAGCATCGTGCTCCAAACCTTGAGAGGGAAGAAATTATATGCAAAATTCTCCAAGTCTGAATTCTGGCTAGATTTGGTGGCGTTTTGGGTAATGTGGTGTCTAGTGAGGGGATCAAGGTATATCCGAAGAAGATTGAGGTAGTTCAGAGTTAGCCCAGGCCATTTTTAGCTACTGAGATTCAGAGATTCCTTGGTTTGGCCGAGTATTATCGCCATTTTGTAGAGGATTTCTCATCCATTGTTGCACATTTGCCTAGATTGACCCAGAAGGGTGCTCCTTTCAGATGATCTGAGGAGTGTGAGGCGAGCTTTCAAAATCTCAAGACTACTTTGACTACAGCCCTAGTGTTGGTATTGCCTATGGATTCAGGGTCTTACACTATGTATTTTGACGCATCGAATATTGATCTCGGCGCGATGTTGATGCAAGGCGGTAGGGTGATTGCCTATGCGTCTCGACAATTGAAGGTTCATGAGAAGAATTATCTGGTTCACGACTTGGAATTTGCTGATATTGTTTATGCATTGAAGATTTGGAGGCACTATTTATACAGTGTTCCATGTAAGGTCTATTCCGAGCACCAGAGTCTTAAGCATCTATTCAAGCAGAAATATCTTAATTTGCGGCAGTAAGATGGTTAGAGTTGCTAAAAGACTATGATGTCAAATTTTTTGTATCATCTCGGGAAGGCCAATGTGGTGGCAGATGTCTAGAGTAGAAAGGCAAAGAGTATGGGTAGTTTGGAATACTTACCGGCAGCAGAGAGGCCACTAGTCATGGTTGACCGGGCCTTGGCGAACCAGTATGTGAGATTGGACATTTCAGAGCCTATCTGGGTTCTTGCTTATGTGGTTTCTCGATCTTCCTTATATGAGTGCATAGGAGAGCATATATATGGAGACCCCCATTTTCTTGTCCTTAAGGACACAGTGCATCAGGGTGATGCCAAGGAGATTTCTATAGGAGATGACGGAATGTTACGAATGCAAGGCCGGATATGTGTGTCTAATATGGATGGGCAGCGTGAGTTAATTCTTGAGGAGGTCCACAGCTCACGGTACTCCATTCATCCGGGTGCCGCCAAGATGTACCAGGATATAAGGCAACACTATTGGTGGAGGAGAATGAAAAAAGATATAGTGAAGTGTATGGCTCGGTGCTTGAATTGTCAATAGGTGAAGTACAGGAATTGGAGGGTGGGCGGTTTGCTTTAGAGAGTTGAGATTCCCCAGTGGAAGTGGAAATGTATTACCATAGACTTCGTTGTTGAACTCCCATGAACATTGAAGAAATTTGAGGCAGTGTGGGTGATTGTGGATAGGCTGACCAAGTCGGCACATTTCATTCTGGTGGTGACTACCTATTCTTCAGAGCAGCTGGCTCAGATCTGTATCCATGAGATTGTTCGTCTCCACGATGTGCCAGTGTCCATTATCTTTGATCGAGGCACACATTTCACATTGTATTTTTGAGAGTCGTGCAGCGTGAGTTAGGTACACGAGTTGATTTGAGTACATTATTTCACCACTAGACAGATGGGCAGTCTGAATGCACCCTTTAGATTTTGGAGGATATGTTACGCGCCTATGTTATTGATTTTGGGGGTTCTTGAGATAAGTTCTTGCTACTTGTAGAGTTCGCCTACAACAACAGCTACCAATTGAGTATTCAGTTGGCTCCTTATGAGGCTCTATAAGGGAGACGGTATCGTTCACCAGTTGGTTGGTTTGAGTCGAGTAAGGCTAGTTTTTTAGGCACCGATTTGGTTTGGGATGCCTTGGTGAAGGTCAAGCTGATTCGGGATCGACTTCGTACAACACAGTCCAGATAGAAGAGTAACGCTGATCAGAGGGATCATGATGTGGTATTTATGTGGGAGACATGGTTTTGCTGTGGGTTTCACCCATTAAGGCGTGATGAGGTTTCAGAAGAAGGTCAAGTTGAGCCCTAGGTATATTTGTCTTTTTAAGATCCTAAAGAGAGTTGGTATGGTGGCCTACAAGCTTTCCTTGCCACCCAGTCTATCGGTGGTCCACCTAGTGTTCTATGTTTCCATGCTCCAGAAGTATTATGGCGATCCGTCATATATATTAGATTTCAGCTTAGTCCAATAGGACAAGGATTTAATTTATGTTAAGGAGCCAATAGCCATCTTGGACAGGCAGGTTCGAAAGTTAAGGTCAAAGAACATTGCTTCAGTGAAGGTTCAATAGAGGGGTCATCCAGCCTAGGTAGCGACCTGGGAGGCTGAGCACAGCATGCAGAGTCGTTATCCTCGCCTTTTCGTCATTTCAAGTATGTCTCTATACAAGTTTGAGGATGAACATTTGTTTTAAGATGGGGAGAATGTAACAACCCAACCGGTCGTTTTGTGTATTTGCGCCTCGTTTCCCTTTTTGATGCTTCACACATGTGTAATTTTGGATTTATGGCTTACGGGGTTGATTGATTTCGTTTTGGAAAGGTTTTGGGTTGATTTGGACCTTTTGGTTCTGAGTTTACAAGTCAAAGTTAAAAATGTTGATCAAAGTTTAACTTTTGTGAAAAAGACCCCGAAACGGTATTTTGGTAGCTCTTATAGGTTTGTATCGTGATTTTGGACTTGGGCGTATGCCCAGAATCAAATTTGGAGGTCCGTAAGTTGATTTGTGTAGTTTTGCCAAAATTTGGCAATTTGAGGTTTAGAAGATTTCTCAAGTTTGACGGTAGGTTGGCTTATGTCTATCAGGTTCAGAATTTTGTTTTGGGACTTGGAATAGGTCTTTTATTCTATTTAGAACTTGCCTATAAAATTTGGTGTCATTTGGAATTGATTTGATAGGATTCGGAACCTTGGTTGCAATTCTAGAGGTTTTTGAACTTTTCTTTGAAATTCATGTGTTTTGATGTCCGGTTCGTCGTTCTAGATGTTATTTTTGTGTTTTAATCACACGAGTGAGTTTATATGATGTTTTTAGACTTGTGTGAATGTTTGTTTTAGTGTCCCGAGGGCTGGGATGAGTTTCGGACGCGTTTTGGTATGGTTTTGAACTGAATTTTTTTTTTTGGTGTGTTGGTGCTCTAATGTCGCAATTGCGAGCACTAGCCTCACAATTTCAAAGTGGTCAAAGGAGGTCAGATGTCGTAAATGTTAATTCCCCCTGCATTTGCGAAGACAATGCTGGCATGGGTAGGGTCGCATTTGCAACCATTTTGTTCGCCTTTGCAAAAAAGTCAGCTTCAGAATTGTGAAGCCTTTGTCGCAATTACGACATCTGAAGAGGCTGTCAGGGTTCACAATTGCGAAGGTTTGCAAATGCAAACTCAAGGTCGCATTTGCGATATCTGAAGTTGATCAAATGGGTTGGGAGTCGGGATTTAGGTACATATTTCATATTTTAAAACACTACACTCGGTAGCAGGAAATTTGGAGAGGAAATTTTCATCTACAAACGTTGGGTAAGTGATTCTAATCAATTTTAAACTATATTTCAGGATTATGTCTTAGATTTAACATCAAGTTTATGAGAATCCAAAAGCAAAATTGGGGATTTTTGTCAAAGTTTTGAAAAACGAAGACTTGAGTTTTGAGAGTCGAGTTGGACTTGGTTTTAAAAACAAAACACATATATGGACTCGTGGGATTATAAAAAGTCAGAATCTACCCTTCGACCCGGGTTTTGACCGGGCTATCCCGGGGTTGACTTTTTTGGAAAATGTGTAAAGATCATAATTTTAGCTATTGTAATTTGTTTCCGTTGCATTGTTTGATGATATTAAGTCATTTTTTGCTAGATTTGAGCCACGTGGAGGCGTATTTTTTGGGAAAAGCTATATTCTAGGGTTGATTTGGTCTAGTTGAGGTAAGTATCTTGCATGTTGTGTGGGGGAACCACCCCTTAGGAATTAGGTTGTTTGTGCAAATTGTACTATGTGAAAGACATGTACACAAGGTGACGAGTGTGTACACGGGCTATATGTGATATTTTGATCACCTTAGACTTTTAGATTTCTCTCATGCATTTAATTGATTTTGTTATAACAAGTTACATCTTTTATTGTTAAATTTCCTCTCACGTGGTCTAATTGATATTGTTAGTATTTGTTCTACCCTTTGTTGTTGTAATTTCTCTCACAAGCTATAGTTGAAGTTACTACCTCTCTTATTGTATTGTCAAACCTTTATTGTAAATTACTCTTACGTAAAGTTGTTGTTTCATGGAACTTCTTCTTGTTGCATTATTGATGTTAAAGTTGTGGAAGTCATTATCACATTGAGGTTCAAGTTGTTAATTGTTGAGATATCTTTCCTTGTTGATTATTTCTCATTCCTTTTTATTGTTATTGAGGTTCTTGTACACATTGTAATTGAGCCATGGTTGTGGTAACATTGGTATTGTTAATTTTGGCAAGTGTTGTGGCATATGGGCATGTGTGGTCCGAGTTGATTATTGTGTTGTGGTATTGATACGCATGTGGTGGTATAAGGATAGGGGTTGATACGCATGCGGTGGATAATGTGGGATTTATACGCGTGTTACTAGTAAGGGAATTAATTGAAGCCACGCGGTGAGATAAAAGGACTAAAACACGTGTACCTATTTTGGGGAAAATATTTTTTAAAATAAGGAAAGACTGTGATCGAAAGTGAAATGTGAATATGAGGCGTGGTACCTTGGTTGTGATTCTTGTTGTACATTCCATGCTAAAAGGGCTTGTTGGTTGAGCATTTCTTGTTGTTTTCTTCATTTGTCTTACTTGTAATATTCTGTGTTGACTACTTGTTGTTTCATCATGTGTTCACTACTTATTGTCTTTACCGCTTAAATTTCCGTTGTTAGCTTACATTATTGAACTGCTTATCTGCATCTCCTTCCTTGATTTCCATTATTAGGCTATGCTATATTTTGTTCAGTTTTCTTATACTAACAGGTGTCTTGACCTGGCCTCGTCACTACTCTACCGAGGTTAGGATTGATACAAACTGGGTACCATTGTGGTGAATTCATACTACGCTTCTGCACATTTTGTGCAGATCCAGATACATCTACTCGTGCTGGACGATAGTGATTGACTGGCTATTTTCGGAGACTTCAAGTTACATCTGCTCGACGTTCGGAGGCCTCGGAGTCACCTTCTAATTTCAGATTTTCTATTGTTTATTTCCTGTTCAAAATAGTATTATATTTCGAGAACTTTAGTGCACTCGTGTAGAGCTTATGGCTCAGTTCCACTAGATTTTGGGAGTTATTCGTTAGTTCTATCTACTAGGATTCATTATGATAGTTTGGTAGTTTAATTTGATGTTTAAGTTATTATTTCTACTATCTTTTAATATATGTTAGGCTTACTTAATCTTAGAGACTTTGTGTTATCACGACATCCTAAGGTGGGAGTTTGGGGTCGTGACATGACTTTTTCTGGTCCTACATCTTGATCAACCCTCTCCCTTTTAAACACATATTTTGCTTCCCTTTCTTTTTTCCTTAGCAGTTGCATTGCTTCTCTTTCCTCTTCTTCCGTAGGTCCTCCACCAAATTTTGATTCCTAGGAGTTGGATGGTGGATGAATTTGTTATTGTGGTTTTCATTTCCTTGACTTTTGTTAATTTTGATTATTCAATTGGGTGAGTTTCTATAATCTTTTTTCTTGAGATTACGAGCATTTTATTTATAGAAACTAAAGTAGAGTAGTGCTATTACAAGCATCGTTGACACTTCTACAGATGCCTTGGATGGCATCAATATTCCCTAGTTCAGCTAGGCTTTTACAAACATTAAACGATATATTATGTACTACAACAACGCTCCTCCAGCATCCTAGACTCGACAAAAGTATGTGGAACATTGTAACACAAAAAATTATTGATGGTAGACTGCCTTGATCCTTCTCTTGCCATTTGATGAGCAGCTCCATTCCCTTCCCTGCAGTTATCCTTGAGAACGACTTTCCCATTTTGACCATTAGCCATCAACAATCAAAAATAATATTATTGTAAGTCATGTATCCTTTTTTGAGGTAATGTATAACATCCATGGAGTCTGTTTCCACTTCTATTGTAGTGAAATTGTATGTTGCTGCAAAGGTTAATCCTTGATGGATTGATTGGAGTTCTGCATGAATAGGAGAATCTGCGTGTATTGACTTTATGAATCCAAAAATCTATTTTAAATCAGTATCTCTGATGAGCCCGCTATCCCTGAGATTGGTGTACCACTTCGAAAAACACCATCGACGTTAAGTTTGAACCATCCTATTGGAGGTGCATGTCATTTAATGCATAAGGGTATTCTTTGTGAAGTGTTGTTTTCCCTGTCAATGAAGAGCTTATTTCTAGGGCATGTTTCACAATTGTGGAAGGTGATAAAGGGTGAGAGGTATTATTAATGTTGTTACTATTTCTATTAAGCCAAAGGTTCCATATGGTGAACGGAAAGATATCTTCCTAGTTTAGCATGCTGGGCATTGTGTGTAGTTAAATTCATGGGGGTTCAAGTTTTTTAGATAGAGTAACCAGTGATCATTACAGTTGTTTATGGTAAAATGTGGTGGTTGATGTAATAGTGAGTGCCAAAATTTCCTAGCGAGGTTACAGTGTAGAAAAATGTGCTCGATGTCTTCTTCCCCCTTGCGACAGCATGTGCAAGTTGAGTCTATATTAATGCCAATCTATTGTAAATTCTTTCTACATGGAATTCTTTCATGGTAGCATAGCAATAGAAAAAACTCTATTTTGTTGGGACAATTTAGGGTCCAAATCTAGTCAAAGATTTTATCTATGTGCCTTTGATCACTACAAGGTTCATTAATGAGCATGTAGCAAGATTTGGTAGTGAAGAAACCATTTGTGGTTTCTCCCCAGTAAATCCTATCTGCAAAGCTACTGGATGGAATAATAATAGAATTAATATTTTCAATTACTATAGGAGAAAAGTCGAAGGAAATTTTATTAAGAACCCAAGTGTTATCTAGATAGAGGTCTTTGGGTGTGAGAATTAGGTCGGATTTATTTAGAGGCCCTACTAGAAGTTTGTTGAGTGGTTGAAAATTGGCAATCCAGCGAGTGTTCCAAATATCAAGAGAAGAGTTTTCACCAATTGTCCAAGTCGTGCCTTTAGAGCAAATATCCCAACTAATCATTAGACTCTTCCATATAAAAGAAGTGTTCTTAGGTGAGTTATTAATATAATTAGTTATAAGAAGGTTAGCCCAAGGGGAATGAGGGTGATTTAAAAGTCTCCAAGCAAGACTTGCTAGAAGTACTTTATTTTTGTAACGGGCTTTTTTGACTCCTAAGTCCCCTTTGGATTTATCTATTGTGATAGTGTTCCATTTGAGAAGATGCAACTTTCTTTGCTATTCATGGTTCCCTAGATAAAATTCCTAATAGAACGATCAATAGTTTGAAGAATTTTACTTGGTAAAATGGTAATTTGCATTATGTAATTTGGGATGTTGGCTAGAGTAGATATTGCAAATGTGGTACGTCCAGCAATGTTTAGGCATTTGGCCTTCTAGTTGGTTAGTTTGGAGAGCAAATTGACCAATATGTAGTAGAAATATTTAATTTTAGGGCAGTAATTATGAATGGAGAATCCCAAATATTTTCCAAAGTTACTAGTGCTTTTGATGGTTAATTGATTAGATACGTAAGAAATGTCATCTTTGGAGCAATTGGAGGAGAAATAAATTTGGATTTCAAGTGAATTACTCTTTCTCCTGAAAGTTCACAGAAATTATTTATACAAATAAGGATAGTATTGCAATTTTTTTGGTAACCTTACCCAATAGAATTAGATCATCCGCAAAAAAAAGATGTGAGAAGTGAGGACCTTTGGGTGCTACCTTTATAGTATCCCAGAGATTAATATTTACTAAATGATTTATATAGTGAGATAAAATTTCCATACAAAGGATAAAAATATACGGGGAGATGGGATCGCCTTGATGGATACCCCTACTAGGGCTGAAGTAGCTAGTTTTGTGACCATTAACTAGAATAGATATTTGGCTACCGGTGATGCATGACATGATTAGTTTGGTAATTTTTAGAGGAAATTTAGGGGGTGAAGAGCTTGGTGTATGAACGACCATTCAATCCTATCAAAGGCTTTTTCCAAGTCAATTTTTATAAGCATGTTACCAATTTTGCTTTTTATCTTGTTGATGGACCTGATAAGTTCTTGGATGATAATAGCATTAACACTGGCCCTTCGATTTTTCATAAAACTGGCTTGGTAAGGGCTAATGATGGATGCTATGAAAGGTTTAATTCTATTGTCAATAATTTTGGTGATGATTTTGTAAATATTGTTGGAAAGTCATATTGGTCTAAAATTCTTAAGATTATTAGCATTAGGAACTTTGAGAATAAGGCATATGTAGGTGTTGTTTATGGGAGTGAGAATAGAGCAATCTCTGAAAACTTTATGGAGAAAAAAAAGGTGACGGAAGGGCCTACAATGTGCCAATATTTTTGAAAGAAGAAGGGGTGTAGGCCATCAGGTCCAGGAGCCTTGAAAGGTTTGAAGGATTAGAGGGCATTGGTGATCTCTACATTTGATAAAGGTTTATCCAATGATGAGAGATTAAGAGTAGAGAAGCTGGTAGGGATGTTCACGATAAGCTTCCAATTTGTAATAGTCATTGAGGTTGTGAAAAGGTTGTTAAAATAATTTGTGGTATGATCTATGATGGCCTCCTGGTTGTCAAACCAATTACCATTATCATCCTTGAAAAAACAATTTTATTCTTCTTTGGCGATTAGAGGCACTTATGTGAAAATAAATTTGTATTAGTGTCTCCGTAATTAATCCAAGAAATTCTGGATCTAATTTTTCAGTAATCCTCTTCTATTTTTGAGATACCATTATAACCTGTTTGAAGGTCATCGTCAAGATTTTTGAGGAAATTGCTTGTGTGAAAGTGATTGGAAGCCTGGAGGCCACTTAATCTAGCTAGGATTTTTTTTTCTAAAAATGTCATCAAAGGTTATGTCTTTCCACTTAATAAATTGGTCGCAAAATTGGCTTGTGGCAGTGATGAAATTATTATTTGTCCAACTAGAATATACTACATTAATAAATCAGGATGGTTGCACCAAAACAGTTCTAGTAGAAAAGGCTTGGGACCTAAATTAATGTTGTGACTAGATAGGGTAAGTAATAGTGGATTATGGTTGGAGTACGTTTTAGTAGATGAGTAATGAATGCATTTGGGAAGAGGTCAAGCCAATTTTCATTGACAAACACACGATCTAGGCGCTCCATAATCAGACCTTTTGATTTCTTTCTATGATTGGACCAAGTGAACTTGCATCCCTTAAAACAAATATCAGTTAATCCACAATCACTAATATATTTCTAAATAAGGGACAATCTCTTAAAATTAACAAGTCTACCACCAAATTTATCTTGTTCCATCAGATCATCATTGAAATCTCCTCCCACCATCCAGGGCCCTTTGTAATTAGTATAAATATTTTTAAGATTAGCCCAACGAATATTTATATTCGTAGTGCATATAGTAGCATAAATTAAACTAAAGAGCCAAGTTTTACGAGTTGTAATTACTTCGATCATTGCATGTATGGTTTATCTCTTCTAGTGAAGTTGTGGACATTAACATAGTTAGTGTTCCACATAATGACCATTCCTCTTGCTTGCCCTTCCGCAGGTACCTCGATCATGTTAGTAAAGTCATGGTCATTTAGAAGAGTAGAATGGGTTGTCATTCTTGTTTCAACTACACATGGTCTATGGGTATCAATAAAGTCACGAAAGTGCCTACGAAAATTTTCATTATTTGCTCCTCGAATGTTCCATAGAATAATTCTAGCAGGTTTATTCATGAGTAGGTTTTGGGGGTTGTTGACATTCCTCCCCTCCTCCGGGAGGGAGGTGGGGTTCGCCTGAGGCAAGGCACTACAATACTGCATGCTTCCCTACAGTTGGGTCCTGGGGAGGCCTGATGTCCAGGGAGTACTTGTACTATGCCATTGGACAACTGAAGAAAAACTTCTTGTCCTACATCTCCCTGAACAATAATATATTTACCTCTCTTAGGCCTGCAATTTCCACTATCAGTTCGAGGAGGTCTAGTTCTATTTCTCCTGCCTCGACCTCTTGGTTTGGCATTAGGTTGGTTTCGTTGGGTGGTGCATTCTCCTGCATGGGAGCTGGTACATTTTCCTGGGGGGGGTCTAATTCTGATGAGGTTGGGCCTCCTATGGCACAAAAATAGGGTTGAAACTGGTGAGTTCTTCTGGTGGGAAGAATGGTAGGTTGGGTGGTGGTAGTGGTGATGCTTGGTTGTGGTAGTGTGGGGGGAGGTTCCAATGTTCATGCATGTCTTAGATTAGGTTGGAATTGAGTTTTGGAGCTAGTGGTTGTAGAATCTGGTTGATCCACATCTGATTGATATAATTATTCATGGCCAGATGCATCCCTTCTGAGACTAGTTGTGCTAGATACTAAGAGTTTTGGATGATCAATACAGTTTCATGTCCATTGATCATCATATTGAATGATATTTCATGGCCCATGAACCCCGTTTCTAGCCAGGATAGTGGTTGGTGGTTTTGTGGAGTGGGTGGGGATGTGTAATATAGTGGAGGGTTGGGAATTTGAAAGGGAGCATTGTCCATTGTTAGATTGTGTTAATGGCTCAGAATTTGGATGACTTAATGGCGTCTCCTTAAGGATAATGGAATCCTCAACATAATTTATTTTTTGATATATATTGAAGTTGTTTTTGGAAGAAGGAGTGATAGTATTAGGCATAGGTAGATCAATACTTATAGAGAGGGTTTGGTGTGGCTTAGGGGATTTGCTAAGATCTTCTAGAGGAGTTTCGAGGGATTTGTGTGAATTATATAAAGCCATGTGTCTTTCGCATGCAATGGGCCTTGACAGGTGGTGAGAGTTTGTAGTATTCATGTTCTTAGTGTCCATAGTTTGGAGAAAATCCAGACTTGGGGAGTCGTCTTTAAGAAGAGAGTGGTGCAGATTGGCGTGGTTAGTACTAGGATTAGTAGGTTGAGTATGATTAGGGTGTGACTGATTATTAGGGGTGGAGTGTGTGGGGGTGATAATGATTGGGAATTATTGGTTGCTACGTGGCTATTGGTTTTGGTATTACTATCCAGGTCGGAGGCCATGCATTGGTTTGTTAGGAAACCTTCAGCCATGCTTAAGGTGGTATTATCGAAAACTGTGGGCTGGGTTTGCAGCTCTGCAAATTTGTTCAAATTTTCAAGATGATTGTGGGAGGAGTCTTTTGTGGGGGATTGGGATTATTTTTTATTAGTGTCAGATTTATCAGAAAGATCTTTGCTGATATATTTAAGTTTTTGAGTATTTAAATACTTACCTATAGCTGCATTAAAAATTTTGACATTAATACCTTCTGCATCATGGTTGGAGTCAGCTCTGTTTTGAGGTGAGACGGTTCGTTTTCTCGAGAACGAGATTGTCTGCCATTCCTCTTCTGCATGAACCATTATTTGCGATGGTTGGTTTCCCTTCGTGTCTGATTGCCTCATTAAGTCCAAATGACCAGTTGTGAGTCTCGCATAAGGTAGTGAAGGAGGGTGTGTCCTAGTCTGCCACAACTTTTGTAGAGGAAATGTTCCCCTTCGTATTGAATTGATTGTTTGTGGGTGTCAATGGAGATGTAGGATTTCACTAGTGTGTCCATTGGAATTTATATACATAGTCGAGCATATCTTTCCCTCACAGTTGCAGATGTGCATGCATCAATCTTGAGAAGTTTTTCGATTTTATTTCCAATCTATTGTAGTATTAGGCCAACATAGAATTACATTGGTTAGTGAGGTAGTCGGATCCAAACGGCTGATATGTGTGGTTTAGCATCTATTGATACAAAGTTTGGAGACCAACTCTGTAATGATAGGTAGTGTCTATTTATGAACCATGGTCCACCTTGAAGTGTGCTTGTCATGTTTTCATCTGAATTTAACTTGACAATGTAGTAATCAGCACCTAAATCAATTAATAGGAAGAACTCTGTGATTTTCCACATATCTTACACCTTTATCTTGAGGTATTGGTGTTGAATTCTTTTACCAAGTAGTTTTATAATTAGCGAGTATCTCCATGGATAGTAGATTCGCTGGAGGTCGTCTGCTGAAAGATTAACTTGTAGGTCTTCTTCAAATTTTTTTCATTTCTTGATCAGTAGTCTCCTTACTGTTCCCAATTTCCATTGGTGCAAAGGTGTTTGGCATCTAGAAGGAAATGGGTTGTTCTGGGGAGTTTGCAAGTAGTATCTCTTTGAAGGACGATGATGTAACAACCCCAATTCCATTCTAGGTCGTGATGGCGCCCCACACCGAAGTTAGGCAAGCCAACACTATTTATCAAGTGAGTCCCGTCTTATTTTATTAAAGACGTTTCCAACAATATCTTATTTTAAATTACTAAGCATGCAAAAAGAAAATACGAGACAATTTAGATTTGCAAATGACAAAAAGATTCAAGTTTAAATAATTACACCCCCAAAAGAATAGTCTACCAATGTGTCTTCCAGGAACTAGTGTCACAAGGATATGGGCATCTAGTAGAATGGACAAAAATATGCATCTACTCAGAAATGGAATAGACAGAATAAGCAAAAGAAAAGACTCCAGCGCGCTGCTGAACGGCATCAGGATAAGCAATTCACCATGGAATCTCTACCTCTAGATCAGGAACGCGCTCCGGACTGATAACCAGATGCACCTGCCTCGGAACCTGTACAATTAAGTACAGAAGCGTAGCATGAGTACATAAACATCATGTACCTAGTAAGTATCCAGTCTAACCTCGAAGAAGTAGTGACGAGGGGTCAACTTGACACTTACTAGGGCCAAACAATATACTTAAGCATGTGTCTAAGCATGAATATCAAGATACATACCAGAAAATAACGAGCTTTTCCATAAATATAAATGTACATAAATTCCTGTCATTTCAGTTGATATTTTACATTCCAAGGAATTTTAAGCAATTCAAGTCACAGTAGTGCTAAGCAAATAGCATGCGCAAATAATGTCGTGGCGTACGACCCAATCCAACATAATAATAAAATGTGCACTGCTGGAGGGTCGAACGGCGCGAACCATAGATGCATCTATCACCCCGCTCGTGAATCATACATGTAACGCGATCAAATGTAAATACACACATTCAAACAGTCAATCAAGAACTCACCGGGAAACATTTATCCAAGGAACAATGAATCCTCTTTTCACGATTAAGAAAAAAATGAAGTTTAACTTATTTAGAAATTCCTTTACTAATTTGATATGATCTAAGCAATTTAAATTTGTCAATAAGGTTACAAATATTCAAGTATATCATGCTTTGGGTCCTAGACTACCCCGACTTAAGCATAATAGTAGCTACATACGGATTCTCGTCACCTCGTGCGTATGTAGCCCCCCATAAATAGTAGCACATAAATAATCATTTCTCCTATGGGGACATTTCCCTCTTACAAGGTTAGAAAAGAGACTTACCTCATTTCGGGCCTACTTCCAACTCAAGAATGCTCTCAAACTCTCGAAACGGAGCCGCAAAATTCGAAACTATTCAAATAACGTAAAAACCGATCATTATAGGCTTGCAAGTTCATATTCTAGCTATTAAAGTGATTATTCAACCCCAAAATCAAGATTCCCAAAATTCACCGCCGGGCCCACGTGCTCGGATTCCGAAAATTCTTAAAGGAAGTCGTTACCTATAACCTAAGGATCATTAATTTATGATTTTTACTAGGTTCCATAACAAATTCCGTGGTTAAATCCTATTTTTATCAAAACCCTAGGTTTTACTCTAAACCCATAATTTTCACTAATCTTTATACGTTAATTTACCCAAAAATCAAGTATTAAACTCACAACAAATAGGAATAACTTACCTCTCAATGCTAAGTTGAAATCCCTCATTTGGAAGCTCCTAAATTGCCCGAGGATGTGATAAATGACCCTAAATAAGCCTAAGTCCCGTTTTTAAAACTCCTTACTGTCTCCAGTCATTTTTGCACCTGCGGCGCGTGGACCGCACCTGCGGTCTCGCTTCTGCGAGCCATCATCCGCATCTACGGAAGGAGGAAGGATGGACGGGGATCACACTTTCGAAACAGGTGTAAGCACCTGCGAAAAAGGGCCGCATCTGCTGAACTTGGCATCCGCTCAAAGGCCGCTTCTGCGAGGGGTGGACCGCTTCTGCCGTTTTTCTTCAGGGGCTGGCCAACCACAGGTGCAATCGCACCAAAACTAGTGCTACAACAACTCATTTTGAGCATGGACTTGCCTCGCGCGACGTCTGAATGGCCCCGTCCAAACATACCAACAAGTTCTAAATCATAAAACGGACTTGTTCGAACCTTCGGAATGTTCGAAATAACACTAAAACCAAGAATCACACCCTAAAATCAATTGAATCAAACTTATGAACTTTAAGTTCTTAGATCTACTTCTAACACGCCGAAACATACTTACACTACTCTGAATGATACCAAATTTTGCGTGCAAGTATTAAATGACATTACAGAACTATTCCCAGTCTCGAAATCGATTTGGACCTCGATATCCTCAAAACTCATTCCAAACCTCAATTATAGAACTTCAAGAATCTTACTAAGCTATTTGGCACCGAAACACTCCCGGGTCATCCAAAACACGTTCCGAACATACACCCAAGTCCGAAATCTCCATACGGACCTATTGGAACCTTCAAATCCCAATTTCGACGTAGTTTACTCAAAATGTTGACCGAAGTCAAACTTAGCCTATTAGGCCAACCTTATGGAACCAAGTGTTCCAATTTCAACCCAAACTATTCCAAATCCCGAACCAACCCTCCCGGAAGGTCATAAATCAATAAAAGCAAATACGAGGAGTCTTATTTAGGGGTACGAGGTTCTAGGACGCAAAATGACCGGTTGGGTCGTTACGTTCTCCACCTCTTAAACAAATGTTCGTCCTCGAACGAGTCTAGAATCATACCTAGAGTGATGAAAAAGTGTGGATATCTGCTCTGCATGTCCTCCTCGGACTCCCAAGTTGCCTCCTCAGCTGGTTGGCCCCTCCACTAGACCTTCACGGCAGAAATCCTCTAAGACCTCAACTGGTGCTCCTGCCTATCAATAATAGCAACTGGTTCCTCCTCGTAGACCAACCTATAGTCTAGATGGATGGTATTGAGGTCTAACAGATGAGACAAGTTTGTGTGGTACCTCTGAAGCATAGATACATGAAAAACTGGATGAACACCTGATAAGCTGGGAGGTAGAGCAAGCTCATAAGCAATCTCCCCAACTCGCCTCAACACCTCAAATGGGCCTATAAACCTTGGGCTCAACTTGCCCTTCTTCCCAAACCTCATAATACCCTTCATCGGTGAGACGTTCAAGAGAACGTTCTCGCCGACCATGAATGATATATCTCGTGCCTTCTGATCCGCGTAACTCTTCTGTCTAGACTGTGTCGTGCGAAGCCTCTCCTGAATCAAGTTTACCTTTTCTAAGGCATCCTTTACCAAATCGGCACCGTATAACTTAGCCTCGCCAGGCTCAAACCATCTGATGGGGGAACAAAACCGATGTCCATATTAAGCCTCAAATAGAGCCATATCAATGCTGGACTGATAGTTGTTGTTGTAAGCAAACTCGGCCAAGGGCAAGAACTGATCCCACTACCCTCTAAAGTTAATCACACATGCCCTGAGCATGTCCTCTAATATCTGAACTGACAGCTCTGACTACCCGTCATTCTGAGGATGAAATATTGTGCTGAGCTCTACACGGGTGCCCAACCGACTCTGTACGTCTCTCCAGAAATGCAAGGTGAACTAAAGACCTCTATCTTATATAATGGACACGGGAACACTGTGCAACCAAACTATCTCCCGAATGTAGATCTGGGCCAACCTCTCTGAAGTATAAGTAGTGGCTACTGGAATGAAGTGTGCCGACTTGGTCAACCTAATAACCCAAACCGCATCAAACTTACACAAGGTCCGCGGCAACCCAACTATGAAGTCCATAGTGATGCGCTCCCATTTTCACTCATGTATAGGCATCTGATGTAGTAGGCCTTCTGGCCTCTGGTGCTCATACTTAACGTGTTGGCAATTTAGACATCTAGCCACATACTCCACTATGTCTTTCTTCATCTGCCTCCATCAGCAGTGCTTCCTCAAGTCACGATACATCTTTGTAGCACCTGGATGAATAGAATACCGTGAATTGTGTGCCTCCTCTAGAATCCTCTCCCTTAGGCCATCAACATTAGGAACACATAGACGACCCTGAAGTCGTGGAACACCATCCTCGCCAATAGAAACCTCCTTGGCATCACCCTGTATTACCTTCTCTCTGAGAACTTCCAAGTGCGGATAATCAAATCGTCGAGCCTTGATCTGCCCCAATAATGAAGACTGAGACGCAAGAACTCGGTTGGGCTATAAAATGTCCATCCTCACAAGTCTATTAGACAAGGACTGAATGTCCAAGGCTAGTGTCCTCTCCTCCGCTAAAATGAATGCCAAGCTACCCATACTCTCCGCCTTCCTACTTAAGACGTCTGCAACCACATTCGCCTTGTCGGGATGATAAAGAATGGTGATGTCATAATCCTTCAGTAACTCAAGCCACCCACGCTGCCTGAAATTGAGATCCCTTTTCTTGAACAAGTGTTGTAAACTGCGATGGACTGTATAAACCTCACAAGACACTCCATACAAGTAATGCCTCCAAATCTTAAGAGCATGAACAATCGCTGCTAACTCCAAATCGTGCACGGGGTAGTTCTTCTCATGAATCTTCAGCTGACGTGAAGCATATGCAACAAATCATCGCTCATGTATCAATACACATCCTAAGCCAACGCGTAAAGAGTCGAAATAAACTATATACATCCCCGAACAAGAAGGCAACACTAGAACTGGTGATATGGTGAAAGTTGTTTTGAGCTTCTGAAAGCTCGCCTCACACTCATCGGACCATCGGAACGGGGCTCCCTTTTGGGTCAATCTAGTCAGAGGAGATGCAATGGATGAAAACCCCTCCACAAAGCGACGATAATAACCTGCCAATCCTAAGAAACTCTTGATCTCGATCGCTGAAGTGGGACGCGACCAACTCTGAACTGCCTCAATATTCTTAGGATCTACTTTGATACCCTCTCCGGATACCACATGCCCCAATAATGCCACAGAATCTAACCAAAACTCACAGTTGGAGAACTTAGCATACAATTTTTGTTCCCGCAAGGTCTGAAGCACTACTCTCAAATGTTGCTCGTGCTCCCCCAGGCTACATTAGTAGATCAAGATGTCATCAATGAAGTCAATGACAAAAGAATTAATATAAGGCCTGAACACCCTTTTTATCAAATCCATAAACGTTGTTGGGGCATTAGTCAAGCCAAAGGACATCACTAGGAACTCATAATGACCATATCTAGTACGGAAGACAGTCTTCGGAACATCGGCATCCCGAATCCTCAGCTGATGATACCTCGACCTCAATTCAATCTTAGAAAACACCCTAGCACCCTGCAACTGGTCAAACAAATAATCGATGCACGGCAACGGGTACTTGTTTTTTATGGTAAATTTGTTCAAGTAGCGGTAGTCAATACACATCAGCATAGTCCTATCCTTCTTCCTCACAAATAACATTGGAGCACCCCAAGGCAATAAACTCGGTCTGATAAACCCCTTAGCTAGAAACTCCTCAAGTTGTTCTTTCAATTCTTTCAGAGTCATACGGTACGGTGGAATGGGTATAGGTAGAGTGCCAGGGGCCAAGTCAATACAGAAATCAGTATCACGCTCTGGCGACATGCCTAGGAGGTCAGAAGGAAACACATAGGCGAAATCCCGGACTACTGGCACTGAATCAATCATCGGAGACTTGCGGTGATGTCCCACACATAAGCGACATAAGCCAAAAAACCCTTCTCGACCATACGTCGAGCCTTCAGAAAAGAAATAACCCGACTAGCTGCACAAACTGAGGAACCTCTCCACTCCAATCTCGACAACTCAGGCATGGCTAAAGTAACACTCTTTGCATGGCAATCTAGGATAGCATGATAAGAAGATAACCAGTCCATGCCCAGGATGAACTCAAAGTTGGTCATATCAAGTAACATGGGGTCCGCTTTGGTCTCGAACCCACAGAATGTGATCGCACAGGACCGATAGATCCGTTCCACAACAAAAGAGTAGCCCACATGAGTGGACACATAAACAGGATTACCCAGAGACTCACGAGGAACATCTAGAAAGTGAGCAAACAGAGGTGATACATATGAATAGGTAGACCCTGGATCAAATAATAATGAAGCATCTCTACTGTAGATGGAGATAATACCTGTGATAACAGCATCTGAGGCCAATGCATATGGTCTGGCCAGAAAAGCATAGAATCTGGTTGGAGCGCCGGCTGGCTGGCCTCCACCTGACTGGACAGAAGCTGGTTGAGTTCCCCATGCCTGGCCTCCACCTCTAAGGATGACCCCTACCCACATGTCCTCCACCTCTGGGTGGCCGGACTGCTGGTGCTGCAATCATAGGTTGTGGACTCTGCTATACTGCCTTGCCCCGGAGCCTGGGGCAAGTCCTCTTCATGTGGCCTCGCTCCCCACACTCGTAACAACCTCTTGGAACCATAGACTGCTTCCCTGAAGTCTAGCTTGGTGGCCAGAATACCCACGGGAGGAACCCTGAATAGCTGGTGGGCGATAAGAACTCTCCGGCATAAAAGGAAAACATAGTTTCAAGACCTAATTAAGCAAGTAAATCAATTAATCACTTTAATTGATAGAGCCAAAGTAAACGGGCAAGAACAATGAAATAAATAGTCGAGTAATTGAAAACCCTAAGCATATCAAAAGATAGAGATGAAACTCAAGCCAAAGAAATCAGTCGAATAGTAAAGAAGAAGGACAGAGTTGAACATTTAAACATTTTAAAACATTTTTTCAGAAACCCTATTAGAAACCAAAACCCTAGCTTTAGGGAAAAGTGAAATCGGTTGATAATAATGGTAAAAGCAGAAGAATCTTAAAGGAAAAATACTAAACAAACTCAAAACACTTTAGATCTAGAGAGATCTAAAAAAAATTTAGCCAGAAATAGTTAAGTCTATACAAAAATAAACATAGGTGGAAAAATCTTGTTTGAACCGGAGATTTGAAGCCATAAAAACACAAATGTGATAACTCACAGACATGGGGTGAACACAAATAGATTAGTCGAGAAAATGAGAGATTTGAACCAAATCTCTTAAGATTAGCCTCAAGTAGCATGAGAATCACAACACTAATAGAAAGATGAGGCCGGGTATGGCCTGAAATTGAAGAAGGAACCCATGAATCGAGGGGAATAACGGTGACGGCGGGCTAGGGTTAGAAGGGGTGAGAGAGAAGAGAGGAGGGAAGGGGATTGAAGGGCGGTGGATTTGGGAAATGGGGTAGGTTTTAGGTCGTTTGGGTAATTAAAAAAGGAAAGATTGTCCTGGACCGTTAGTCTTCTAAGATCAACGTCCAGGATTGAATTTGGGTTGAGAGGGTTATTGGATACGGGTATTGACTTAATAATTGGGCTGGGTAATTGGGTTAGGCATTTTAGGTGTTGGGTTGGGTGATTAGGTCCAAAAAATTAATTGAAAGGGGCTATATTTTAAATACCCATTTAATTTAATAAAATAATTTATAAAAATAGTTAATAAATGATAAAAATGCTATGTTTGTATAAAAAATAATTTAAAATAATTACTTAATATTGTAAAATATAAAAAGTCATTTTCGTGTAAAAATAAAGTAAGTTGCACACATGGACTATTATTGTTGCAAAGTTATTACAGTTATAACTTAAAGATGTAAATATGATTATTCATAAAATAATTAAAGCTTAGTATAAATATAAATGATAAAAATTAAGCAATTAATTATTATAAAATTATTTGTGACGCAATTAGTAATTGTTTAGATAATAAAATGATGGGATAAATTAATTAAAAAGACTTTAAAATTACAGAAAAATTATGAACATGCTAGTTGATGCTCATGCATTATTTTGAAAAATTATATATGTATTTTGAAAATATATAGAAAAAATTGGGTATCAACAAATCTAACGAATTGAATCAAGTTAAAGCAAGAAATTGGAAAATCGCTCAAATAACCTCCCCGAGCCCACGTCTCAGAATCGGGTAAAAGTCACAAATTATGAACACCTGATCACTCACGAGTCTAACCATATCAAATTTACTCAAATTCGATATCAAATTCTCGATCAAAACCCCAAAATTCGGCCTAAGGACTTTTCTCAAATTTTCGCCAATTTCGCACCCAAATTCACTAATTAAATGGTGGAATTAAAGACATACTCATGGAATTTGACCAAAATTAGATAGGAATCACTTACCCCAAACACCCACGCATGAATCTCTCCAAAAATCGCCTTCTACCGAGCTCACAATTCAATTTGTGATACTAACACCCTCGATTTAAACCTTTAATCTGCGCAGTTAAACCGCACCTGCGGTTACTTAACCGCTTCTGCGGTACCTCTTCTTCGGCTAGAGCTCTGCATCTGTGAATTTTCATTAAAACACCAGACTTCGCACCTGCGCATATAGATCCGCATATGCGAATGCGCTTTTACACTAACTCGTCCGCTTCTGCAGAATTGACTTCCTCCCCAAAATCTGCATCTGCGATCAGTCTTCCGCATATGCGTCTCCGCTTCTGCGGTTCAAGTGTCGCATCTGCGAGCCCTGGCCTTCATACCCAAAAATGCACCTGCGATCTCACCTCACTTCTGCGAGGCCGCACCTGCGGACTTCCCATCGCAGTTGCGAAAACACCAGAACTAGCAAAATTTCAGAATTCTCCTAAGTCTCACTTCAATCCGTTAAGCACTTGAAAATCACCCGAGGCCCCCGGGACCTCAACCAAACGTACCAATCAATCCTAAAACACCATACGAACTTAGTCAAACCTTCGAATCATTCAAAATAACATTAGAACACCAATTACACATGTATTCAAGCCTAATCAACTTTGTAATTTCTAAATTTTACAAACAACGTCGAAACATATCAAATCACGTCCGATGTCATGCCCCAACCTCGGGGAGCGCGACCGATGCTCAACCGAGTAAACCCTGTCGAGCAAGCCTATTAGATGATTGCTACCTGACTCGTTTGTGATTAAAGAAGGCACGTTATCATTAGTTAAGCAGTGGAAGGATTATATATATAGAACATTACAAGTTTTCCTTGCTTCATTTTCATCTCATCATGGTTAAGTTCCCAAAATACATACAATTTACAAATTAGTGGAACCGATTTTAAAAAGAAATACAACATAGTCTACTAACCCATTCCAATACCCATACACAACCCACGTTAATGTCTACGGAGCCTCTAAGGATACAAAAGATAGTTATGATAATATCGGTAACAAGGCCCCGACTATACCTCAAAACGTATAAGCTAATAAACAAAAGATGTACTACACGACCTCTGGAAGAAAGGGGGCTCACCAATATCGCTGAGGAGAGGAGGCGCCGCTAGCTACGATCGACACTATCTGCTATGGAACCACCTACATCCATTCAAAGATGTAGCGCCCCCGGTAAAAAGGACGTTAGTACTGTTGAATAGTACTAGTATGTAAAGCTAAACACCAACCTTAATAGAAGGTACAAGGAAAAAAATAAAAGGGGAAAACAGTCATTGTACAATAAAAGCATCACACAATACTATAACATCAAGTAGGTGATCACATAACTTCTCAACTCGCTTTTCATCTCATTAGGTTGGTAATCTCAGTGCTATGGGAAACAATCCGCAATGCCACCGTGTTCCCACACGGAGTCCAATCTCGACCCGACCAACTATGTCGTCTCATTTGAGACATCATCCATATACATGATTACAATTACTCAATCCAGCACAATTACCACCATGTGTGTGGAATGGCATCCGATCACGGCGCGATCATCTAGGTCATCTCAATTGAGACATCATCCTTTCAATAGTTTATTTCGATTAACATTTCCTCCCCATATTTCATTATATGGCACGAGTAGCCTCATTTATTAAGTCGTTCTTGGCACTTTGTGTATCTTACAATTCAAATTTCTCTTTTTATACATTCTAATAACATTACCGTCACATCAATAAGGCCTTCCATATAAGGCATTGCACACATAAGGGAGAGAGCTTGAGAGATCTTAAGCACACAGAGGCTTTTCATATAAATTAGCTTAGCAAGCATTATCGATTCTTGACATGAATTCTTAACCTTTCTCAACACAGATTCCTCATTTCAAACACATTCTCAAATAGCATGAAGGCATGATGAACATTTAGAACAATTATTAAACATGAATATTTCGACACAACATATTAAGGCAGCCAATTCTAGCATGGTCAAGTTAAGAACTTACACCAAATACTCGAACACTAGGGGTTCGATTCTAAGAGGGAGGGAGTTTAGCCATACATACCTCAATTGAGGTTTCTTTAAAACTTTTAGACGATACCGATTTTAGCAACTTCAATCTATTTTAATAATATAGCAAAATTGAACCCAAAATTAGGAGAATAATTGCAATTCTAGCTTTACTAGAGTATTTTGTCAAACACTATGTGTGCATTACTGTTCTTAGGGAATTTTTATGAAACATTCTATCATCCTTCCACCCATTCTTAGTTCACAACCTTCCCTCCTATTTTAGGAATACATGCATGCAAGATACTTACCCCCACACCCAGTAATTATCTCACCAATTGTCCTCTTTTTTTCTAGATTTTTGAAATCAAAGGCTAGGGTATAGATTCTTACCTTCACTATGAGGATATTCTTGATAATCTTCAAGTATTTAGCAAGAATTGATGGATATTAGTTTGATGTTTTGATCTATCTCTCTAAGAACCCTCTCCCTCACTCTAGAAATATAAAATAGCTTAATATTGTGTATAACATGTGTTTTTTAATGGAATAGAGTCGGGTCTTAAAATAAGAAAAATGGGTGCCATGACACAGATCTCCGATGGCACATGCGACTGTATAATGGTTATGCGTCCCGCAAAGTGACCGCAAAAGTAGCCCTCAGGGGCTAGAATTTTCTGCCCAAGTATACGACCAGTATGCGGTCCGCATACCTATTACGCGATCGCATAATGCACCGCAGAACTTCCCTTCGCAAAAGTCCAAGATGATTATGCGACCAATATGCGACCTGCAAAATAATTATGCGATCGCATAATTGGCCGCATAACTAACCTCAAAATTGCCCAAATTTTCTGCCTCACTCTGCGGCCAATATACGGTCCGCAGAGTGATTATGCGGCCACATAATGGGCCGCAGAAACGCATTACTCTGCAAAAAATTTTCCTTTATTTCCATAGCATACTGTTCGATTCAAAAAGTCTGAACCGCGACGAGCTTATTATAACACATGAATCTAACTTGGCACCACAAAATTCTGGGTTTTTAGTTAAAACTTTTACGTGGCCTTACATCCGAATGACCTCAAATTTTACACAAAAGTCAAAAATGACACCACGAACCTATTCCAACTTCCGAAAATCCAATCCGAACCCGATATCAAAATATCCACTGCCGGCCAAAATCGCCAAAATTCCAACTTTCGCCAATTCAAGCCAAATTTTACTACGGACCTCCAAGTCACATTCTGGATGTGCTCCTAAGTCCAAAATCATCTAACGGAGTTAACGGAACCATCAAAATTCAAATCCGAGATCGTTTACACAGAAGTCGACATCCGGTCGACTTTTCCAACTTAAGCTTCCAGTTAAGAGACTAAGTGTCTCAATTCACTCTGAAAACCAAAACGAACCCTCCTGGCAAGTCACAATAATAGAAATAGATATGGGGAAAATAGTTAATAGGGGATCGGGGCCATAAAATCTCAGGACGACTGGTCGGGTCGTCACAACCGATCCTATAATGATAAAGCCTAAAAAGCTTGTTGCGGCATGTATCCCGATCCACAAATTAGCCATAAGGCTTGCTGCGGCGAGCAACCCGATCCACCAGTCTCACTCACAATACGGCTCTCAGGCCCCAACTCAGTAATCAATCTCTCCAGTCTCTCGGGCTCACAAATCTCATGCCAATTAGCCCAACAATAATATATAACACAACAACAAATAGTAATAAAGACTGAGACATGATATGAAAATAATTAATGTGAATGAGTACGAAATTTTCCATCTAAGAAGATAATTTAACAACAGAAAGGACCATAATGGGTCGCAAAAGGATAAGCATATAGCCTAACATGAATTTGCAGCCCAATTACTCTAACACATAGAGATCATATGAATTGCTACAAGGTTTGATGACTACACAATACCATGGAATCGACCACATCACAATTACTATAGCGCACGCCCACACGCCTGTCACCTAGCATGTGCATCACCTTAACAACAACCACATGACACGAAATTCAGGTATTCATACCCTTAGAACCAAGTTTAGAATTGTTAGTTACCTCAAAACGAGAAAATCTCTACTCCAATAAGTTGTTGCCTCGCGAATCGGCCTCCGAATGACTCGAATCTACCCACAAACAACTCGATACAGTAAACACAAGCTATAGGAATCGATTCCATATGAAAAAGTTCTTAATCAAAACTCAAAAAGTCAACCCCCGACCCACGTCTCGAAATTCAACAAAATTTACAAAATCTGAACACCCATTCAACCACGAGTTCAACCATACCAAAATTACTCAAATATGATCATAACTCGACCTTCAACTCCTCAAATTAAAGCCTAGGAAGTTTCTACAATTTTCCCCTAATTTTTCAACCCAAAACACTAATTAAATGATGAAAACAATCATATATTCATGAAATTAACCAAATCCGAGTTAGAACACTTACCCCAGTCACTCCCTTGAAAATTTCTCCAAGAATCGCCTCAGTCCGAGCTCCCAAAATCAAATAGTGAAATATAATTCAAACCCTCATTTTTTTAATTCTCCCTATATGTCCCTTGTTCGCGATCGCGAAGCACAATTCACAGGCTGCCCAATTTACTCTAGGCGAACGTGGCATTCCACGAGCGAACGCAATACACTGACTTCCCAGACCTACGCAATCGCGAACTTTCACAACATCGCGATGAAGCAATGCGCGTGAACCCCAACCTTCTTTTTTCTCCTTCGCGGATGCGACTAACCCCACGCGTTGGTGATACATAAACTTCCCAAGCTACGTGATCGCTGACCTTACCTTGCAATCGCATAGAATAATTTTCCATCAGTGACCAACAACCCTTCGTGATCGTGACATCCCATTCGTGAACGCTTATAAGGAAACCAGTAGCAGAAATCAATAGTTCCTCCAAGGTTCAAAATGCACCGAACATGATATGAATCACACCCGAGGCATCCCGGAACTCAACCAAACTTACCAACAAGTGCTAAAACATCATAAGAACTTGCTCGAGGTGTTAAATTAAGTCAAACAACACTAGAACCATAAATCGTGCATCGATTCAAGCCTAATGAACTTATGAACTTCTAACTTCTACATTCGATGTCGAAACATATCAAATCAACTCTGATTGGCCTCAAATTTTGCACACAAGTCATAAATGACACAATGGACCTCTTCCAACTTCCGAAATAAAAATACGAGCCCTGTAACTGTTGATACCCAATTTTTCCCTCATATTTTCTTCAAATATATATATATATATATATATATATATATATATATATACACTTTCAAAATAGTGCATATGCACCATCATTTTATTTACAAGCAGGAAGAAGCATTTTCTATAATTTTTGAACACTTTAAATCAATTTATTTGTCACGACCCGATTTACCCCCAGAAAGGCATCGTGACGGCACCTAGTCTCTACGACTAGGTAAGCCTAATTGCGGAAAAGATATTAAATAGAAGCAATAAAATAAAGACGGAATAAATTAAATCTACTAATGAAACATCGCCACTTGGCACGTGAAAAATACAACTTTCCAAAACCCGGAATATCACCTTAGTCACAAGATCTGTCTCAAAATAGATCTATACAACGTAAAGGAATTTACATGAACAATCTATCTAAGTCTGGGGTGGAAGGTGACTCGAAAAACTCTGCGAACGCAGCAGAATTACCTTTCGGTCTCCTCGAAGCAGCCGCTCGGACCCCTAGCCACGAAACTGAGTGCTGGTACCTCGATCTCCACACGAAAGTTATGTGCAGGAAAGGGCATGAGTACACCACAATTGGTACCCAGTAAGTGCCAAGCCTAACCCCAGTCAAGTAATGACGAGGTCAGGTTAAGGCTCTACCGGATTTTTCATAAGTAAAACAGTGTAAAATAGTACAGAGGAATATAAATTCTAAGGTAAGCAGTAGAAACACATAAATCTGAGAAGTAAAACAGCGATAGGGAGCCCTTGGCTCAGTACAAATATCACACGGTGGAATCTTTAGGGATACGTCCCATAGTTCCAAATGTAAAGATGCACTACATGGGGAAAGCTCCCAGAATACGTCCTGTAGTCCCAATTTAAATATGCAGTACAGGGGGAAAGCTCCCGGAATACGTCCGTAGTCCCAGTTTAAATATGAAGTACAGGTGGAAAGCTCCAGGAATACGTCCGTAGTCCCAATTTAAATATGCAATACAAGGGGATAGCTCTCGGAATACGTCTGTAGTCCCAATTTAAATATGCAATACAGGGGGAAAGCTCCCAGAATACGTCTGTAGTCCCAATTTAAATATGTAATGCGAATGAATGTCAGATACGGTGTATTTAAACAGCTCAGGAAAAGAATCACAGAAAAGAACAAGATCAAGACTAACTAACACGGTGCACATTGTATCCAATAGGGAATTTAGGTAAAACAGGTAGGCGTGCTTCTTCCTAATCTAAACTACACAAGTAGCACATTAAGCAGTGAAAAAGGAGTAAAATTATTTATGGCATGGATCGGATAAATGGAATTAAGAAACAATGGCCCTTGTACGTACTTGTCACCTCACATACACGACGCCCATATAACAAATAGTATCAAAAAAACCTAAGGGGAAGTCCTGAACACAGAGTTAGGCAAACCACTTACCTCGACTGCGCTACTCAACTCAAAACCACGCTCTTGCCACGAGTACCCGACTCTGAATGGCCCAAATCTATTCAATTCAGTTGCATAATGTAAATATCACTTTAAGGAATCAATATAACTAATTAGTTCGAAGCTAATACACGAAGTTTGGAAATTTGCCCAAAAAGTCCCTCGGGCCCATGTCTCGGAATCGGGTAAAAGTTACAAATTCTGGACTCCCATTCACTCACGAGTCTAACCATACAAAAATTACTCTAATCGAATATCAAAATCTCGATCAAAACTCGCAAGCTTGGCCTAAGAACTTTAACCAAAATTTCCCCAATTTTCCACCATAAATTTTAAATTAAAGGGTAGATTCAAGTGTATAATCATGGAAATTAGTCTAAACCGAGTAGGAATCACTTACCCAAATTGCCCAGGTGAAAAATCTCTTAAAAAATTGCACTTTCCCGAGCTGTAAATCATTTTAGAAATTATGAACTTCAAACCCTCAAATTTTGTATAAACATCCCAGGTATTCCGTACCTGCGACTCTTGGACCGCACCTGCGGTCCCACACCTGTGGAAAATCCATCGCAGGTGCGAAAACTCACTAACAGGGTTGGGGCCGCACCTGCGATCACTAGGCCGCATCTGCGACCGCACCTGCGAACACTGGTTGTCCTTGGACATGACCGCACCTGCGGAGCCCCTGCCCGCACCTGTGTGTCCGCACCTGCGGCTCCCCTTCCGCAGGTGCGAAACACCAGCACCAACAATGCTTCAGCTGGTTTCCTAAGTCCCAATTCACCCCGTTGAGCATATCCCAATTCACCCCGTTGAGCATACGAAACATCCCCGAGGCCGCTGGGATCTCAACCAAACTTACCAACCAGTCCCAATACCTTATACAAACTTAGTCGAGCCTTCAAAACACATCACATAACATCAAAATCACCAATTTTGCATGGATTCAAGCCTTAGAACTTATGAAATTTCCAAATCTACAACCGATGCTGAAACAAATCAAAACTAGTCCGAATGACCTCAAATTTTACACACGGGTCATAAATGACACTACAAACCTGCAGCCACTCTTGGAATTTCATTCCGAGCCCGATATCAAAATTTCACCTATCGGCCAAAATCGCCGAAATTCTAACTTTCGCCAATTCAAGCCTAAATCTACTATAGACCTCGAGAACACATCCTGAACACGCTCCTAACCCCGAAATCACCCATAGGAGCTAACGGAGTCGACAAAATTCCATTCCGGATCCGTCTTCACACAGTACCAACTACGGTCCAATTTCTAAAGCTTAAACATATATGTAGGGACTATGTCCAAAAACTCTCCGAATTTCACAATTAATCATTCAGATAAGTCCCATAAGAAGATACAAAAGTGGGGAAAGAAGTGATTAGGGGATCGGGGCACTAACTCTCAGAACGACCGACCGGTTCGTCACATTCTCCCCCAATTAAGAAAATCGTTCGTCCTCGAACGAGTATAGAGACATACCTGAAGCTGAGAAAAGATGAGGGTACTGACTGCGCATATCTTGCTCGGTCTCCCAAGTCGCATCCTCGGCCGGCTGACCCCTCCACTGAACCTTTACTGATGCAATATCCTTTGACCTGAGCTTTATGACATGTCTATCCAATATAGTTATTGGCTCCTCAACATATGATAAATCCTTGTCCAACTGGACTGAACTGAAATCCAAAACATAAGTCGGGTCACCGTGATACTTTCGGAGCATGGAGACGTGGAATATCGGATTAACTCCTGCTAGGTAGGGAGGCAAGGCTAGCTCATAAGGAACCTCCCCAACACGTCGCAACACCTAAAAAGGGCCAATAAATCTCGGACTCAGCATATCCTTCTTCCCGAACCTCATGACGCCCTTCATAGGCGATACCCGAAGAAAAACCCGATCACCAGCCATAAATTCCAAATCACGAACCTTCCGGTCCGCATAACTCTTCGGCCTGGACTGAGCTGTGGGAAGTCTCTCCTGAATAACCTTCACCTTGTCCAGTGCGTCCTGGACCAAATCTGTACCCAACAATTGGGCCTCGCCCGGCTCAAACCATTCCACTGGGGAACGACACCGTCTACCATACAAAGCCTCATACGGCGCCATCTGAATGTTGGACTGGTACTTGTTATTATAAGCAAACTCTGCAAGTGGCAAGTATCGGTCCCACGACCCTCCAAAATCCATCACACAGGCACGGAGCATATCCTTAAGAATCAGAATCGTGCGCTTGGACTGCCCGTTCATCTGAGGGTGAAAGGCTGTACTCAACTCTACCCCGGTGCCTAGCTCCTACTGAACGGCTCTCCAGAGCCATGAAGTGAAATGTGTACCTCTGTCTGAAATGATAGACACTGGAATACCGTGGAGGAGAACAATCTCCCTGATATAAATCTCCGCCAACCTCTCGGAGGAGTATGTAGTCAAAACCGGAATGAAATGGGCTGACTTGGTCAGCCAATCCACAATCACCCAAATAGCATTGGACTTTTTCAAAGTCTGAGGAAGTCCAACCACAAAGTCCATGGTGATCCGCTCTCACTTCCACTCTGGAAGATTAATCTGCTGAAGTAACCTTCTTGGCCTCTTATGCTCATATTTTACTTGCTGACAGTTGAGACACTTGGCCACAAACTCCACTATATCCTTTTTCATCCTTCTCCACCAATAGTGCTGTCTCAGATCCTGGTACATCTTTGTGGTACCCGGATGAATGGAATACCGCGATCTATGGGCCTCATCAAGAATCAACTCCGGAAGCCCATCCATATTGGGCACACAGATCCGACCCTGCATCCTCATCACACCGTCATCTCCTATAGGCACATCCTTGGCGTCACCTCGCTGAACCCTGTCCTGAAGAACTAGAAGGTGGGGATCATCATACTGGCGCTCTCGAATGCGGTCATAAAGAGAAGACCGAGCCACCAAACAAGCTAAAACCCAGCAAGGCTCTGAAAGATTCAACCTCACGAACTGACTGGCTAAGGACAGAACATCTAAGGCTAAGGGCCTCTCAACTGCCGGAAGATATGCCAAACTCTCTGCTCGGCGACTCAAGGTGTCGGCCACCATAATATAGTAATGTCGTAGTCCTTTATTAACTCCAACCATCTCCGCGGGCGCAAATTGAGGTCCTACTGCCTGAACAAGTGCTGCGAACTTCGTTGATCCGTAAAAATGTCACATGGAACACTGTACAAATAATGACTCCAGATCTTCAGGGCATGAACAATAGCTGCTAAATCGAGGTCATGAACCAGATAATTCTTCTCATGCACCTTCAACTGTCTGGACACGTAGGCAATCACCCTATCGTCCTACATCAATACTGCTCCAAGGCCAATCCTCGAGGAATCACAGTAGACAGTGTCGGACCCCGAACCTGTAGGCAACACTAATACTAGGCCGAAGTCAAAGTTGTCTTGAGCTTCTGAAAGCTCTCCTCACACACCTCGGTCCACCTGAATGGAGCACCCTTCAGGGTCAGTCTGGTCATAGGTGTTGCAATAGATGGAAACCCCTCTACAAAGCGACGGTAGTACCCTACCAAGCCAAGGAAATTGTGGATCACCGTAGCTGATGACAGTCTAGGCTAACTCTGCACTGCCTCCACCTTCTTAGTATCTACTTTGATCCCATCCCAAGACACTATGTGGCCCAAGAATGCCACTGAACCAAGCCAGAACTCACATTTAGAGAATTTTGCATACAATCTCTTCTCCCTCAAAGTCTGAAGCACAGTCCTCAAGTGTTGCTCATGATCTTCCCGTGATCCGACCAGAATGTCGTCAATAAACACAATGACAAGGAATCAAGATAAGGTCGGAACACACTGTGAATCAAATGCATAAAACCTGTTGGGGCATTGGTCAGCCCAAATGACATAACAAGAAACTCATAGAGGCCATATCTGGTCCTGAAGGTAGTCTTCGGGATATCCGACTCCCGAATCTTCAACTGATGATAGCCAGAATGCAAGTAAATCTTGGAGAATACTTTGGAACCCTGTAGCTGGTCGAATAAATCATCAATGCGAGGCAAAGGATACCTGTTCTTCACGGTGACCTTGTTCAACTGCCGATAATCAATACACATACGCGTAGAACCATCCTTTTTCTTCACAAATAATACTGGAGCACCCCAAGGTGATACACTGGGTCTGATGAAACCCTTATCAAGCAACTCTTGTAACTGTTCCTTCAACTCTTTCAATTAAGGAGAAGCCATATGGTAAGGAGGGATAGAAATGGGCTGAGTGCACGGAAACAAACCAATGCCAAAATAAATATCTCTGTCGGGCGGCATACCCAGAAGATCAGCTGGGAATACATCAGGAAAGTCCCTCACTAGACTGACTCAACTGGAGGGGTATCAACACTGACATCTCTCACATAGGCCAAATACGCATCACACTTTTTTCTCAACCATCCGTTGAGCCTTAAGAAATCAAATGACCCTGCGGAGAGTATACTCTAAGGTACCTCTCCACTCTAATATCGGAAAGCCTGGCATAGCCAGCGTCACGGTCTTAGCATGACAATCAAGAATAGCATAATGGGGAGACAACCAGTCCATGCCCAAGATAACATCGAAATCTACCATGCTGAGTAATAATAAATCAGCCCTGGTCTTAAAACCACTAAGAGAAATCAAACACGACTGATATATGTGGTCCACAACTAGAGAGTCTCCCACAGGAGTAGATACATAAATAGGGGAACTCAAAGAATCCTGTTATATCCCCAGATGTGGAGCAAAATAAGAGGATACATGTGAATACGTAGAGCCTGGATCAAATAATACTGATGCATCCCTATGGCAGACAAGGACAATACCTGTGATGACTGATTCTGAAGCAACGGCCTCGGAATGGACTGAAAGGGCATAGTATCTAGCCTGGCCTCCCCTCTAGGGCGACTTCTACCTCCCCGACCCCCACCTCGAGCTGACTGAGGAGGTGGAGTGGTAGCTGGGGCTGGAAGAATAGCCGGAGGACCCGGCGGAGCACGTGGAGGCTGATAAGACTGTGGAGGTGCACCCCTCCTGGCCCTGGGGAAATCTCTAATCACGTGACGAGGTCACCACACTCAAAACAACCCCTCGGAGGACGCTGCGGCTGAGACTGAATATGAGCTGACCTGCTGGGCTGGCCGTAAATAGCACCTCGAACAGGAGGGACACTGGATACTGGCACTGCATAATAGAACTCATGAGGTTTACGAGGAGCTGGAATACCGCTGGCTGCTGGAAGGGCTGAATGAACAGGGCGACCCACAAAGCCCCTATCGTAACGTGCTGCTAGTGCACGAGCTCCTGAAAAATGGCCAGTCTCTCGAGACCTCTTGGCCTCTCTCTCCTCTCTGTCTCGGGCGAACATGCCCTCTACTCTCTTGGCAATATTCACTGCCTGCTGGTAAGTGATATACATCTCCAACTCTCTGGCCATACTGGTCCGGATACTAGGATGAGGTCCCTCAATGAAATGGCAAACCCGCTCACTGACTGTGGAAACCAAGGTTGGTGCATACCGAGCTAACTCACTGAAATGGACTGCATACTCTGACACAATCATAGTACCCCTGGCGCAACTACTTGAACTCCACGCGCCAAGTATACTTGAGGCTCTGAGGGACATACTCTCGCAAAAACATCTCTGAAAACTGAGTCCAAGTGAGTGAGGCTGCCTCTTCCGGACTACTCAGCTCATAGGCCTGCCACCACTGATATGAAACTCCCCTCAGCTAGAAAGCGGTGAAAGAAACCCTACTGGTCTCCACAATGCCCATAGTGCGGAGAATACGATGACACTCCTCAAGAAATCTCACAGCGTCATCTGAAGCTAGTCCGTTGAAAGTAGGTGGGTGCTACTTCTTGTACCTCTCAAGTCTGAGATGCTCTGCCTCAGAAGCATTTACCATAGTCCCATGCTGTACCAAAGCCACTGGGGGCATAGGAATATACTCCGGGTCCTGATCAACCTGGCCCCTCTGCTCAGGAGTGCGGGCTGCTGGAGTCTGTGCCCCTCCCCCGGCCTGAGATGTAGCGGGATCGATCGGAAGTAGTCCAGCCTAAGCTAGAGGACTGAACATGCTCATGAACTGAGCTAGAGTCTCCTGTAAGGCTAGAGCAGCAATAGGGACCTCCTGTGTCGGCTCTTCAGCTGGAGCTGTTATAGGCTCCTCTGTCGCTGCTCTCGCCGGTGCTCAGGTTGCACCGCGTGGTCGTCCTCTACCCCGACCCCATCCTCTGACAGCTCTGGCAGGGGGCTCGGGTGCCTGGTCGTCGGTCCTCCCAGTACGGGTCCTCACTATCTGTGGAAAAGAATTGAATAGAATTTTAGAAATTTTTATGTCAATAACACGTACGACGAGGAAATCAAAGAAATATGATTGTTCTTAGCAGTTACATAGCCTCCCAAAGATAGATACGGACGTCTCTGCACCAATCCGCAAGACTCTAATAAACCGGCTTGTGACTTGTGACTCCTATGAACCTAGACTCTTTGATACCAACTTGTCACGACCCGATTTACCCTCCGAAAGGCATCGTGACGGCACCTAGTCTCTACGACTAGGTAAGCCTAATTGCGGAAAAGATATTAAATAGAAGCAATAAAATAAAGATGGAATAAATTAAATCTACTAATGAAACATCGCCACTTGGCACGTGCAAAATACAACTTTCCAAAACCCGGAATATCACCTTAGTCACAAGATCTGTCTCAAAATAGCTCTATACAACGTAAAGGAATTTACATGAACAATCTATCTATGTCTGGGGTGGAAGGTGACTCGAAGGACTCTGCAAACGTAGCAGAATTACCTTTCGGTCTCCTCGAAGCAGCTGCTCGGACCCTTAGCCACGAAACTGAGTGTTGGTACCTCGATCTCCATACGAAAGTTATGTGCAGGAAAGGGCATGAGTACACCACAATTGGTACCCAGTAAGTGCCAATCCTAATCCCAGTCAAGTAATGACGAGGTCAGGTTAAGGCTCTACTGGATTTTTCATAAGTAAAATAGTCTAAAATAGTACAGAGGAATATAAATTCTAAGGTAAGCAGTAGAAACACATATATCTGAGAAGTAAAACAACGATAGAGAGCCCTTGGCTCAGTACAAATATCACACAGTGGAATCTTCAGGGATACGTCCAGTAGTTCCAAATGTAAAGATGCAGTACAGGGGGAAAGCTCCGGGAATACGTCCGTAGTCCCAATTTAAATATTTAGTACAGGGGGGAAGGTCTCGAAATACGTCCGTAGTCCTAATATAAATATGCAATACAGGGAGAAAAATCCCGGAATATGTATGTAGTCCCAATTTAAATATGCAATGCGAATGAATGTCGGATACGGTGTATTTAAACAGCTCAGGAAAAGAATCACAGACAAGAACAAGATCAAGAATAACTAACACGGTACACATTGTATCAAATAGGGAATTTAGGTAAACCAGGTAGGCATATTTCTTCCTAATCTAAACTATGCAAGTAGCACATTAAACAGTGAAAAAGAGTAAAATGATTTATGGCATGGATCGGATAAATGGAATTAAGCAACAATGGCCCGTGTACGTACTCGTCAACTCACATACACAGCGCCCATATAACAAATAGTATCAAAACAACCTAAGGGTAAGTCCCCAACACAGAGTTAGGCAAGCCACTTACCTCCACTATGCTACTCAACTAAAAACCACGCTCTTGCCACGAGTACCCGACTCTGAATGGCCCAAATCTATTTTTGCATAATATATATATCACTTTAAAATCAATATAACTAATTAGTTATGCGAAGTTTGGAAATTTGCCCAAAAAGTCCCTCGGGCCCACGTCTCGGAATCGGGTAAAAGTTATAAATTTTGGACTCCCATTCACTCACGAGTCTAACCATACAAAAATTACTCTAATCGAATATCAAAATCTCGATCAAAACTCGCAAGCTTGGCCTAAGAACTTTAACCAAAATTTCCCCAATTTTCCACCATAAATTTGAAATTAAAGGGTAGATTCAAGTGTATAATCGTGGAAATTAGTCTAAACTGAGTAGGAATCACTTACCCAAATTGCCCAGGTGAAAAATCTCTTCAAAAATCGCACTTTCCCGAGACCTAAATCGTTTTAGAAATTATGAACTTCAAACCCTCAGATTTTTTATAAACAATCCAGGTATTCCGCACCTGCGACTCTTGGACCGCATCTGCGGTCCCACACCTGCGAAAAATCTATCGCATGTGAAAAAACTCACTAACATGGCTGGGGCCGCACCTGCAGTCACTCGGCCACATATGCGGCTCGGCACCTGCGGAACCCAGACCGCACCTACGAACACTGGCTATCCTTGGCCAAGACCGCACTTGCGGAGCCCCTGCCTGCACCTGCGTGTCCGCACCTGCGGCTCCCCTTCCGCAGGTGTGATACATCAGCAGCAATGCTTCAGCTGGTTTCCTAAGTCCCAATTCACCCTGTTGAGCGTCTGAAACATCCCCGAGGCCCCTAGGACCTCAACCAAACTTACCAACCAGTCCTAATACCTTATCCAAACTTAGTCAAGCTTTCAAAACACATTACATAACATCAAAATCACCCATTTTGCATGGATTCAAGCCTAAGAACTTATGAAATTTCTAAAATCTACAACCGATGCTGAAACACATCAAAACTAGTCCGAATGATCTCAAATTTTACACACGGGTCATAAATGACACTACAGACCTGCAGCCACTCTCGGAATTTCATTCCGAGCCCGATATCAAAATTTCATCTATCGGCCGAAATCGTCAAAATTCTAGTTTTCGCCAATTCAAGCCTAAACCTACTACAGACATCGAGAACATATTACGAACACACTCCCAACCCTGAAATCACCCAACGGAGCTAACGGAGTCGACGGAATTCCATTCTGGATCCCTCTTCACACAGTTCCTACTACGGTCTGATTTCTAAAGCTTAAACTTATATATATGGACTATGTGTCCAAAAACTCTACGAATTTCGCAACTAATCATTCCGACAAGTCTCATAAGCATATATAAAAGAGGGGAAAGTATTTATTAGGGGATCGGGGCGCTAACTCACAGAACGACCGACCGGGTCGTCACATTATTTCTGCATTCTTGTTATAAAATTACCTATTAATTACCTTACAAATTATTTTTATATTGATTTTATCATCTAAACTCATCATTTACACATATATTAGGTTTTAAATATTTTTAGTGTATTTTTTACAATTACATTTGCATTTTAAGGCTAAAATTTCACATTTTGCAATAATAGCCTATATGTACTTATAATTACGTTATTTATGAAAAAGTAACCTTTTATATTTTATAATGTTAAATAGTTTTTTTTATTTATTTTATGTACAAATGATATTTTTATTATTTATATATTATTATTACAAATTATTTATTTATTAAATTTGGGTATTTAAAAGTTGGCCCCATTCTTAATTAAAATTCGCACCTAAAACTACCCAAACCAGCCCAAGCCCAATACTCCTAACCCAGTTACCCTTACCCATTCAATTAAAACCCAACCCAGTCCGCCTCATGATCAACGACTCATAAACAATCACCTATTTTCCTTATAACTTCCTCCTCTCTACCCTAACCCTCATCCCTTAGTCCCGCCGCCCTTATTTCCCCTCCCTGATGAACCCTAATACCTCCGCCTCACTCAAATCCCCCCCAAATCCCATTCCTAATGGGATTCTTTCCCTATTCCCTTACTTTTTCGGTGTTTTTCCCTTATTTGGTGCTATGTTATAGAATAACTTAGGTACTTGCCTAAACATGGCAACTACCCCGCTTGGATTCTGTCCGAATCTATGTTTACCTCTTGAATCTGGACAACCTTGAGTCCAAATGCATTATTTTTACCGATTTTCTCATATCTCTCTTGACTCGCACTAAACCCTAAAGGTTAGGGTTCCAGATTCTCTTTGATTTGAACCTAAATTGGTTCAAACCCTGATTTCTAGCATTTTTTTGTCTATATTCACTCTATTACTTGTGAATCTGCTTATTTATGTCAATTCCTAATTTAGGGTTTCAGACCCATTTACTTGAACCAAATTTGGTTCGATTCTAGTTTTCCTTGTGAATATTTTCCTATCTATGTTTATTTTTTGTGCTAATGTGTTTTCCTTACCTTTTTTTTCTGTCGATTTTATGGTTTAACTAAACTTAGGGTTTCAGACCCTTTTTACTTAAACTGAACTGGTTCAATCCTATGTTTCTTTTTAATAATCCCTGTTTGCGTTCATTTTTTGTTAATACGTGATTCTTTGCCATTATCCTCTGTTGATTTTGGGATTTACCTAATTTAGGGTTTCAAACCCTTTTGTTTGAACCAAATCTGTTTTGAATCAGTATTCCTTTTTATAATCTCTTGTATGTTCATTGTATGCCTTACGAGATTCTTTACCTTATTCCTTACTGATTTTGTGTATCTTCACCTAAAATTTAGGGTTCAATTTTACTGATTTGAGCACTTGCCTTTTAGTATTTCAATTAGCTATTTCTATGCCCCTCTCCACTCCCCTTTGAAAAGGAGAGAGAGTTCGAAAACCTTTTCACTACTATATACCAAAAGTTGTGTACTCTTGCTATCTCTTGAGCATTAATATTTTGTGTTTTGATTCCTGACAAATGTTATTTTCTACACGGTTGGATTCCTTTCTCTGTGTTTCATCTTAACTGGTGAGTTATTGAATCCCTTGCCATTTCATTATGATTACTTGCTCAATATTTTACTGCCATGTTATTCTAAATGCTATTACTTGTAGTTGAGACATGTTGAACTTAGTTTGAATTGATTATTGAAATATGCATAATTTTGTGTCATTGATGACTGTCTTTTAGAGTTAAGTTTGTTATAAACATGCTTTCATATATTTCCTAAGAACTGGTTAGCCATGTCTAGATGTGTGCCTTAATAGATCCATAAGTTTGTTTGTTGAACCTATTATAATATAGTATGTTTGGTTTTGTTCTCACTATGTTATAATACCTATACTAAATTGTCTTAATCAGTTCCTACTGCTAATCAATGTGTTTTTTTTCTATGATTTATTCTGATCTAAAATCTATGTTATCACTGTGAACATGTTTCTAAACTGACTTTACTAGCACGTGACTTTGTTAATTCCTCAAAAACTTGATAAAGTCTGCGTAAGTTCAATTGTGTTGCTATTGTTTTGTATTCTATGTGTGATTCTGTGCCCTAAAATATATCCCCTAATCCCGTTCTACTCTCCTGAATCCTCACTCTTTGATGGCTGAAAGCCAAAGCCATTTAGGTTCTATTCTCTAGCCTCCCTAGTGTGAGCACTTCTCAGGGTTCATGTGAGACCCTACTAGGATTTGGTCCCTAGTCTTCCTTGAATTGTTTCTGATCAATTTCTTTGGTGTGAGCGCTACCCTGGATTCTTGAAGCCCTTGGGAACTCTGACATACTAGAGATTTGGGTTTTGTATGCTTATTGATGCGTGGCTAGAATTCATGGTTTTAATCATTATTTACCTTAAATTTTATGTGCTTTTGTGATAAAAATACACGACATATGTGCATAATGGAGTCTATTTCATGTGTAGGTGAATTGGAGATGGAAGTCGAGCTAAATAGATGCATAAATGGCAAAAATACGCTCAAGAGTCGAAAAGGAGTGACCCGGGCCATAGCCGGGCGTTTTGACCTTAAAGCCTGGCATGACCAGGCAATAACTGGGCGTTAGAGCCCTAACGCCAGGCCTGCCCAGGCTATAGCTAGGCGTTTGGGGCTTAACGCCTGGGGTCCCTGGTCCGGTCAAATCTGTGTTTTGAAGGTTTTAAGTGTTTCTCGGTTTGAATAGAAGTCTCATACACGTTTAGGGTTTATCCCAAACATATAAATAGACCCAAAAACACAACTTGGAGGGGAGGATTCCATTTTTGGAGAGAAGATACACACAGGATCATTAGGAAGCAAAGGATTATCAGTTTCTTCATCTTTTTCTAGTATTTACAATTCATTCAAGACTTATGCAATTGTTTGATTCTAGCATGAGTGGCTAAACACCCATTGTTCTGGGGTTGTGGTTTAGCCATGAATATTGTTATTCAACATTAATTTAACCTTGATTATAGTTCACTCAATATAGGGTTGTTTCTTCAATTCTGCGTTTAATTGCTTAATTGTTTGGACAACAATTTGGTTCTATATACTATCTATGTTATGCTTGGAAAAGCCGTATATAATTAGAGAAGAATTGAAGAGAGCGCGATCTTAACCCTTCAGGGGAGCAAATTTGTGGTTAGGATAGGAATATACCTAGTCACCGTGCTTAATTAAATATCGTAATCTTAGTGCGTTCTAATAGATTAATTTCGTAGGAATATAGGCGTTAATCTATTGAGAATAGGCGAGTAGTACTTCAGGAGAAGGCTACGAGAGCAATTATTGATTAATTAGCAACCATGAGTGGATTATATGAAAGGAAGAGTTAATTAGAATGCAATAGGAGTGGTGAATTCACCACAACCGTGGAATATTTGTCTCTACTAAATACACTCAACAATATTCGTTTGACTTGATAATTAGTTAGTTCATAGAATCGTAGTATAAATTAGTTACATTCCTGGATTTTGTTTTGGCTCGATTAAATAACGATTAGAGTGATTCAGCAAGTAGTTTATGCAAATCCCTGTGGGTTCGATATTCAATTTAACATTATTTTACTTGCTACGACCACGTATACTTGTGTGTGCGTTTGGGACCAACAAGTTTTTGGCGTCGTTGCCGGGGACTTCAATATAGACTACTTCTTAGTTACTTGCTTTAATTGTTTATTTCATTGAGTCTAACGTCACGTGATTTTTGATCTAAACACAGGAACTTCGAGTGAATGCGTAGGGTCAGAAGCCATGATAGACTTGACGGCTTTGTCCCGAGCCTGAGAGATCATTTCACAAGAGGTTGCGAGAAGCAAGAGATACAGACAACATTCAAGACTTCATCTGATTTCCTGTGAACATGGCAGAGGAACAACACATGGATGTTCAGGAGGTGGAAATGCCCAGTATTGCTAATGTTACCTCCAGCATTGTGAAGCCCATAATCACTGGGCACTTTGAGCTGAAATAGAGCATGATCTAACTATTTCATGCAACCGGGCAGTTTTTGGGTCTTCCACACGAAGATCCACAACAGCACATTCTGAACTTCTTGGAGATTAGTGATACTTATATCACTAATGGGGTCACGCCAGATTATGTGAGGCTCACGTTTTTCCCATTCTCTCTATTGGGCGAAGCAAAGCGACAGCTGAAGGCAGAACTAGCTAATTGCATCACAACATGGAACGATTTGGCGAGAAACTTTCTGCAAGGTTCTTCCCTTCAGGAAAGACTGCAAAGATCAGGAGTGAGATAGTCTCCTTTAGACAGAAAACGGGTGAATCTTTATATTCAGCATGGGAAAGGTTCAAGGGGTTACTCAGACACTGCCCTCATCACAATCAGACAAACGAGGTGTTAGTTCACACTTTCATTGAGGGGCTCCATCCACAAACAAAAACTATTGTAGATGCAGCTGCCGGAGGTTAGGTGTTGGAGAAGAATTATGATGAAATATTTGCATTACTGAATAAATTCTCCAAAAGCAATCCAGACTGGCAAGGTGAGATAGGGAGAAATGTGGTTTAGAAGTCACCAGGGGTTCTTGAAATAGATGTTGTCTCATCATTATCAGCTCATATCTCTACATTGACTAACCAAGTCAATCAGATGAACCTGATCATTAACAAGCAACAGGCCCAGCCAGTGCAACCAGTTCAACAGATTCAGGTATTTTGTGAAGTTTGTGGAGAGGGTCACATAAGGAATCTATGCCCAGCAAATCCAGAGTCTGTATCTTTTGTGGGTAATGTAAATCGAGGCCAAACAAATCAGTATGGGGACACCTACAATACCAACTGGAGGAACTGCCCAAATTTCTCTTGGGGTGGTAATCAAGGCAATCAGAATCAATATCGGCCTCAAGCACCTCAACAACAAAGAAGACCACCTCAGGCTGAACAATCATCTAGCTTTGAGGAGATTATGAAGAGAATGATGAACGAACAACTTGCTTTCAATCAGAAAATAATGGCTGATCACCAGGCCCAAGCAGCAACAATGAGAAACTTGGAACGTCAATTGGGGCAACTTGTCAGTTCCCAAAATACCAGACCAGCAGGAGCTCTTCCTAGTGATACTGAGCCTAATCCTAAGTCTCAAGTCAATGCAATTACCTTGAGGAATGGAAGAATACTAGAAGAATCTCCAAAAACAAAGAAGAATACAGCTCATCCTGGAGGAGAATGAGTTCCCAAGCCAGTTGAGGGGAATGAGAAAGATGATAAGGGACCCGAGCCAGTAATTGAAACAAGGCCACCACCTACGTTTCCACAAAGACTACAGAGGCAAAAAGATGATGTTAAGTACAAGAAATTCCTAGATATGTTGAGCCAAGTGAGTGTGAATTTGCCTTTGGTGGAAATTTTGCAAGAAGTGCCTAAGTATGTGAGGTATCTCAGAGATATTGTGGCAAATAAACGAAGACATGCAGAGTTCGAAACAATTGCACTCATTGAAGAATGTAGTGCCAGAGTTCAGTGTAAACTTCCTCCTAAGTTTAAGGATCCTGGGAGTTTCGCAATTCCTTTGTCTCTTGGAAAACAAGAAGTTGGTAGAGCCTTGTGTGATTTAGGGGCTAGTATAAATTTGATGCCATCTTCTTTGTTCAAGAAACTCGTATTGGGGGTTCTTAGACCTACCACAATCACCTTACAATTAGCTGATAGGTCGCTAATTATGTCGGAAGGAATTATTGAAGAAGTGCTAGTTCGAGTGGGAAAGTTTATTCTTCCCGCTGATTTTATTGTGCTTGATTACGAGGCAGATGAGGAAGTGACCATTATTTGGGGTGACCATTCTTAGATACTGATGGAGCAATTATTGATGTGAGGCCAGGGAAGTTAAAAATGAGAGTTGACGATGAAGAGGTCACTTTTAATGTGTACAAGGCACTTAAACGCCCAAAGCATTATGAGGACCTATGCATGATTACTGTGGTCAACGTGAAGGGGATAGAGCAGAGTCCTTATGTGAATAGCAGTGACCAGAGGAGGTGGTGTTGCAAGATGAGGGTGTAAAGATAATTGAGAAAAGAACCAGAGATGAAAAGGGAGACCCGTTAAGATCGTGCAAAAAGGCTAGGCTTCATGGGAGAAAGAAGAAGAGAAAGCGCCCAGCCTGAGCAAAGTAGCAGAGTCGTGCCACGACTATAAATAAGGCGCTTGTTGGGAGGCAACCCATCCTGTATATCTATTCTGTTTTTAATTTTTTTTAGTGTCAGTTTTATGTAGTTTTTATTTTGCAGAGTAGGGGAAGTTTGAGTACCCAAAAGTTGAAGTTGAGGGGCATGTTTGAGCTTAAGTGTGGGGTCATCCCGACTCTAAAGATTGAGAATCATGTCCGAGCTAGACCCAAGGGGGTCTCAGGGAGTATTTATCACCCTTGTTTTAATGTGTTTCTTTGTGCTCATACATCGAGGACTATGCATAACATAAGTGTGGGGTGGGGAAACTACTTTCTAAGGTATAGTTGAATAAAATTATTGTTTTTTAGAAAAATCTCGAATTTTTTCCAACGATGGATCTGTTTGATAATTTTCTTGAGGGATAAACTCCGATTTAAAAAAAAACACCAAAAGATTTTTTTATTTTGAGTAGTTAGGTAGTATCCCTTGGTTTTTCTTTGGGCATCAGTTCTTTTCCAAGGATGTATCTTGAACCGGGCACTTGACATTATTTTTGTTTTTTTTAGAGTAGTTACATTTTTTTGTCCCTTAGCCTACATTACAACCTTAAAAGTCCTAATTGATCCTAGATTTGGCTAACTTGAATTAGTGGAGATCTACACTAAGGGCAAGCTTATGGTACGACCATGGGATGCATATGAATTCTTTGTGAGAGTGAGTGAATTTGTTCAATTGTGTGATGTCCTTAAATAATGTTCGAAAGCATATTTGAATGTGTGGACTAGTTATATTCACTCTTTTGTTGTTGGTGAAGGCACATGATCTCATGAACGATTGGTAATGTCGTAACTTTCTTGTTGGGTAGGTGCGTGAATTGAGAGGGCTTAGTGGTTGCAAGTCGACTCTTGAGGTTGGGTGGTTGCAATTAGGTTGTTGGTATGATTGATTAATTTTTTATACTTGGGCATGTTTAAAGAAGGGAAAGAATGTGAAAGTTTGTATGTTCATACTTGATTGCCGGTATCGATCATAGTTAAGGGGTAAGGTGTGTGATTGAAAAGTAAAATACTCCTTGTTAATGAAATGTGTACGTATTGAAGGGTAATATATTGTCCCATTCCTCGAGGACGAGCAAGAGTCTAAGTGTGGGGTGTTGATGCATGGCTAGAATTCATGGTTTTAAGCATTATATACCTTACATTTTATGTGCTTTTGTGATAAAAATACACGTCATATGTGCATAATGGAGTCTATTTCATGTGTAGGTGAATTGGAGATGGAAGCTGAGCTAAATGGATGCATAAACGGCAAAAATACGCTCAAGAGTCGAAAAGGAGTGACCCGGGCCATAGCCGGGCGTTTTGGCCCTAAAGCCTGGCATGACCAGGCGTTAGCTGGGTGTTAGAGCCCTACGCCAGGCTTGCCCAGGCTATAGATGGGCATTTGGGGCTTAACTCCTGGGGTCCCTGGTCCGGTCAAATCCGAGTTTTGAAGTTTTTAAGTGTTTCCCGGTTTAAATTGAAGTCTCCTACAGGTTTAGGGTTTATCCCAAACATATAAATAGATCCAAAAACACAACTTGGAGGGGAGGATGCCATTTTTGGAGAGAAAATACACACAGGATCATTAGGAAGCAAAGGATTATCAGTTTCTTCATCTTTTTCTAGTATTTACAATTCATTCAAGACTTATGCTATTGTTTGATTCTAGCATGAGTGGCTAAACACCCATTGTTCTGGGGTTGTGGTTTAGCCATGAATATTGTTATTCGACATTAATTTAACCTTGATTATAGTTCACTCAATATATGGTTGTTTCTTCAATTATG
>ML386490.1:58801-101594 GCA_005239525.1 Nicotiana knightiana | reverse complement strand
AATATTTGTCTCTACTGAATACACACAACAATATTCTTGTCACTTGATAATTAGTTAGTTCATAGAATCGTAGTATAAATTAGTTACATTCCTGGATTTTGTTTTGGCTCGATTAAATAACAATTAGAGTGATTCAGCAAGTAGTTTACGCAAGTCCATGTGGGTTCGACATTTGATTTAACATTATATTACTTACTACGACCACGTATACTTGCGTGTGCGTTTGGGACCAACACTTATCCTTGAGATATGGGTGAATCATTCATTACTGGTTATTGTGCATCTATGAACATGGGCTTTTGGAGCTACTATGAGTTGAAGCTCTGGCCTGTCCATGTGTATTTGGTCCTGCTTAGGCTGCCTATAGTCTTACTTACTTCGTAATTCATTCATTAAATTTTGGTCTGTAATAATTATTTATAATAACAATTTTGGGGTATTAGTAAAATGGGAAAGGGTTTATATTTTTTTCTGCTATAAAATGGGGTAGAAATCTTGCCTATAGGGTTAACGTTATGTTGTTAAATGTTATATGTCATAAATCATGCCTCTAGGTGTCTTATTGTGTTTAGTCATTATGTGCTAGCAACCATGTCCGTAGGCCCAATGTTTGGTTCAATTATGTTTTAACCATGCCTATAGAAATGGTATGATCAAATATGTGTATGAATTCCTGCTTACATACTGTTTCGTTCAGATTGTAGAAATTATATCTATAGGATTCAACATTGTTCATATTGTAGAAATCATGTCTATAGGATTCAACATTGTTCAGATTATAGAAACCATGTCTATAGGAATCAAAATATTCAGATTGTAGAAATCATGCCTATAGGATTTAAATGGGATCAAGTTATAAAATGCACGCCTGAATCTATTTAATTGTTACTTTATGCATGTTTAATGTGTTGTTATCCTCACAAGAAAACATGCCCATAGGATTAAAATAAATAATTCTAGGTCTGTTTCTGTGACTTGCCGCTATTTATTATCGCACAAAACACTTAGATAACATGGTAGTAGGATTGACCGTATGGTGCTAAAATCAGTAGGCAAACTTTGTATGTTCTAATATTCGCATTACGAAACTATTTTCTCACATAGATATCCTGCCTATAGGATTTTGCAATTAATAAAGCCTGTTAATGCTAATCAGTTTGCGTGCATTATCTGCCTACATGCGGAGATTAATTCGAGCCTTACTTTTTTCTATTTGGAATTCTTAACTGTTTTGTATGTCGCCTAGTTTTATCCTTTTGAGCAACCTAAGTTAAGGTCTAGAACCACCCTAAAATAGAGTTCCAAATGCCTCCTGGACCGTAGGCATGGGACGGGTAGTGCACGCATAGGGTACGACTTAGAATTGATTAGAGCGCTTTAGGTAAATAACTTAAAGATAGTAATTGGGTAGCAGGAGATGATAGTATGTGCCCGCTAAATAATATGAGTAACATCCAATCTTGAGGGAGTTACGAAGTATTATTTATGTTGCACGGGGTGATCCTTTAGGCTAAAAAACATAGGATCCTCCATTTCTGTTTCAAATTAAATCGCTTATTTCATTTGTCCATTGTTTCTTTTCTCTTTGACTAATTCACATGATTTGAGTTCGGCCAGGACCCACCGTTGTGAGCCTCTAGGAGTTCCTAACACCTTCTCCTCGAGGTAATCTGATCCCTTACCCGATCTTTGGTGACGCAAACCAGTAAACCTGAGTCATTTGCAAATGGGTTCCCTAACGCACCTTAATCCGTTAGGTGGCGACTCTCTCTTTTAATCATCCTTTCTTTTAAAAGATTTGTCAGTGTCGAAATCTTATTTCGCGAGAAAGAGGGGAGCGACAGTAACCACAAGGCCAACTCTCGGTCAAATCACTCAAAATCCCAAAATTAGATGTTTAATACACTTGACAGGCCTCCTTCTTCACGGTCGCGGCCGAAATCCCGCGATCACGATGTACAAATTTGTGATTTTTGTTCACAGACACCCTTCGGTAAATGGTCATAACTTTTTGTAGAAAATTCCAAATGAAAAACACTTTAATTTTCTGAAAACTAGATTCAAAAGACTAACACTTTCATTTTTGGATCATCCCCAAATCCTTATAGATTGCAAGATATAATCTCTCGAAGTCAGACCAGTGATAGAAAAAATTTCTTCAAAGCGATCGCGGCCCCTTCCGTTCGCGATCACGATTCACAAGGCCTGGAAATCACTTTGCTCTTTGTGATCGCGGCCATAACCTTCGCGATCGCATTTCACACCCCTCACACCAGTTATCAACATTTCAAAAAGACCTAAATGATATTTGAAACCACCTTAAAACTCACCCAAGATCCGAGGAACCCTGTCCAATTACAACATCAAAACCAAGAATTAAATATCAAACTCAATTTCTTAATTTCTCTTAACTTTCAAACCTTCATGTTTCGCCAAACGTGTCTGAATCCCACTTAGACATTCTGGAATGACGCCAAATTTTACGTACAAGTCACAAATCATATTCGAACCTATTCCAAGGCCCGAAATCCCAAACGGACATCAATAACACCAAACTCCACTTCAAATCAAACTTAAGAAATTCTAAAGCCTTTAAATTGCCAAATTTCCACAAGAAGTGTCGAAACGCTTGTATTGGTAAAAAAAGAGTTTCACACGTATGATAATTCTTGATGACTCAGCCGGCTACGTGGACCAAGGAAAACATGACAGTTGGACATGATTCTATAAATAGGTGCGAAGCAAAGAGATACGACTCAATAAACCTTCGGAGTAATCAGCTACGAGAAACTCAACCTGATTGAGACAAGGAAGACACATGGTCAAAATGAATCCGGACAAAGCTACGGGCAGATTCAGAGACCCTCAATTAATGACTCACGCGTTACACAACCTTCATGCAACAATTACGGTCACTCTATGTAACGTCCCATTAACGTAATAATTATTCATTAATGAGAGATCATTGTAAGAGGTAGACGTTGTATTAAGAAATTCCCTATATAAGGGAATAAAATATAACTTGTAAGGGCATCTGAACTACGAATACAATACATTTTACTTTTCTGTGCATCATATTATTGTCTATTTACTTACTCTTTTTTATTTATTATTATTTCCTGGATTATCAGAAACCCGTGTTCATCCTAAAAATAGCTTTGTTCAAAGGATCTAATTCTTTGGTTAAACAAATTGGTTCCGTTATCGGGAACCCTGATAATCTTTGTTTGCTTTTCAAGCGATATCCTCTGACCTATGTCGAACTCCAACGACCACAACCAGTAGAGAAATGGAACACCGATTCCATCACCTTTATGAACCCCACGTGTTTCAAAGGAACAATCCCTAGAAAGATCCAATAAAAACAACGATAATAATGATCAAATGGTAGAACAAGATCGGGTAAACAAAATGATTGCAGAGTATGTGGGCCAAGCTTTGCAAGAATTTGCAAGGGGATTACCAGCGGCATCACCTGCATCGCTGACACCACCTCCTAATAACACTATCACCATGGAAAATCCTCAGTCTGGGTTGGTAAACTCGGGAAGGGATGACACTCCTAACGAATCTCTCGAAGCGAGACCAGGTATGACTAATAACTCTGAATTACAAAATTGACTACTAACCTTGCAAAAACAGGTGAAGGAACAAAACGATCGAATCGAACAAATTCCTGGAGTACCACATGTTATCAAAGGCATTGATGTTGAAAGATATTCTCAACAACCTTGGAAACCAAGCGCAGCACCCTTGCCTATACCCAAGAAGTTTAAATTGCATGAGGTTCTTAAGTATGACGGAACAACTGACCCACACGACCACGTGACTGCTTTTACCACCGGAGTAAAGGGCAACGACTTAACAAAACAAGAGATTGAATCAGTCCTTATCAAAAAATTCGAAGAAACGCTTACCAAAGGAACCCTAACCTGGTATTCTCTTCTCCTTGAAAATTCTATCGATTCTTTTGCTGAGCTTGCAGATTCTTTCATAAAAGCAGACTCCGATGCGCAAAGAGTCGAGAAAAGAATGGAGGACATATTTAAAATAAAGCAAGGATACACGAAACTACTCTGTGAATTTGTAGATAGGTTCCAACGAGAAAGAATGCAACTACCAAGGGTGCCTGATAATTGGGCAGCCATGGCATTTGCAAGTAATCTAAATGACAAAAGCTCAGAAGCCACGAGGAGACTCAAAGAAAGCTTGAGAGAATTCCCAACTACAACGTGGAACGATGTTTATAACAGGTACAGTACTAATTTCGAATAGAAGAAGATACCATTGCTCGTTCGAAAGATGAAGATATACCAGATCCAGACGTTCCGAATCAGATAGGAGATCAAGTAAAAATAGGTACGATCCTTACTTGGGACCATCGGGATGTGAAACTCGTCCTAGGTTCGAAAACACCAAGTCTGATTATAGACCACCAAGCTGAGATGCGGGCTCATCCTCATCTAGATCCAGAAAGGATCGAGATGAATGACCTAAAGGTAATGCACGAATTAGGGATCACACCTTTAATGTAAGTACCCCTGAACTTATTTCAGTATTAAGAAATATGGGTGATAAGGTTCGATGGCCCAAAGAAATGCGGTCAAACCCAACTAAAAGGAATCCAGATTTCTGGTGTGAATTCCATAATGATCATGGACATAAGACTACAGATTGCAGGTTTTTACAAGGTGAAATAGAACAATTATTGAAACAGGGTTATTTAATAGAATTGTTTAGTGATAAAGGTAAACATGCATACATGAAGAACAGGCAGGAGCCCCCGAAGCCTCCATCTCCAAAAACAACCTTCAACGTGATACATGGAGGAGAGGAAGTAAAAGGAATAGTTTTCAAATTATCCTCGAAGGTCACAGTTACATATGGAAAGCGGGTTCGATAATATCCGGACATAGATGATATAACCTTTGATGATGCAAATTTCGGCGGATTAATTCTCCCCCACAACGATGCTCTGGTAATATCCTTACTCATTCATGACACTAACATTAAAAGAGTGTTGATTGATCTAGGTAGCTCAGTTAACATTATCTTGCTAAGAGTTGTGGAAGAAATGCTCTTGGGAAATCAGGTGATCCCAAAGGCAAGAGCCATATCAGGGTTTGACAACTCTACAGTGATAACCAAAGGAGATATCGAACTTAGCACTTATGCCGAGGGAGTAATTAAAAACACCAAATTCCAAGTCGTTGATACTAAAATGGCTTATAACGTAAACATGGGAAGGCCCTGGATCCACGACATGAAAGAAGTACCATCTACCTTGCATCAGGTAATAAAATTCCCTTCAAAATGGGGAATCAGACAGATTAGAGGAGATCAATAAATCTCTAGAAATATAAATTATGTGGTGCCTTATAAAAAAAAGTAGAGACGGAAGAATCAGAAGATATGGAAATCTCCCAGGCAGATGTTACCGGCCAAACAGGTACGGAAAAAGCCATTGCCCAAATAGGTACGAAAGAAGTAAGTGTTCAAACAGATACGGAAGAAGATATTCACGAAAAGGTGAATCAAGTCACCACGGAAGATAAACTGGACCACACTGATGAAGATTCCAGATCGGACGTCATTCATGAACCGAAGGAAGAGGAGCACATCAAAACAACTACAGAAGAGCTCGAAGTTGATCCATTGTTTGAACAAAAACCTGAACAGAAAGTGTATGTAGGCACGAGGCTGAGCCCCGGTCGAAAAGGAAAGTTAATTGATTATTTAAAGGCTAACGCAGATTGCTTTGCGTGGTCCCACTCAGATATGACAGGTGTCCCACCAGAAGTGATGACTCATAAACTAAATGAAGATCCATCCTTCGTACCTGTTAAGCAGAAGAAAAGAAAGCAAGGACCATTCAAGAACCAAGTGATTGACGAAGAGGTATAGAAACTCTTGAAAATTGGCTCGATACGAGAGATAACGTACCCTAAATGGCTAGCTAACACTGTGGTAGTACCTAAAAAGAATGGCAAATGGAGAGTATGCGTAGATTATACTAACTTAAATAAATCATGCCCCAAAGATTCATTCTCATTACCACATATAGATCAAATGATTGATGCCACCGCAGGTCATGAATTGTTAAGCTTTCTCGATTCGTATTCTAGTTATAATCAGATTAAAATGGATCCCTCAGACGAGGAAAAACCCTCCTTTATTACAAACAGGGGGACTTATTGTTATAAAGTCATGCCTTTTGGCTTAAAAATGTTGTAGCCGCCTATCAAAGGCTAGTGACCCAGATGTTCTAGGAACATCTGGGGAAAACGATGGAAGTTTACATCGATGACATGCTGGTAAAATCAACACGGGCGGAATACCATTTCTAGCACGTCTTTATTACCTTTGACATTTTACGCAGGTATAATATGAAGCTGAATCCAGAAAAATGCGATTTTGGCGTAGAATCAAGTAAATTCTTGGGTTTCCTTGTATCAAACAGGGTAATAGAGGTAAATCCTGATTAAATTAAAGCTATAGAAGAAATACCTAATGTACTTATAAACAAAAAAGAAGTTCAAAGACTAACGGGAAGAATTGCAGCCTTACGAAGATATATTTCCAAATCTTCCGAGAAAAGTTTTAAATTCTTTGCAGTTCTCAAAAAGCAAAATCGGTTCGAATGGATTGAAGAATGTTGACAGGCTCTCAAAGACATAAAGGCTTATCTATCAAAACCTTTGTTGCTGTCAAAGCCAAAGGAGGGGGAGAGGATGTACGTCTACCTTGTCGTCTCGGAAATTATTGTAAGTGCAGTATTGGTAAGGGAGGATAAAGGTATACAATCTCCTATTTATTATGTAAGCACTACATTACTAGATGCTGAAACTAGATATCCACATCTAGAAAAGTTAGCCTTAGCTCTAATCATGGCATCTAGAAAATTAAGGCCATACTTTCAATGTCATCCAATCACAGTTGTGACCTCGTATCCATTAAGAAACATACTGCATAAACAAGAACTATCAGGAAGATTAGCCAAGTGGGCCATAGAATTAAGTGAGCATAAAATAATATATCAGCCTAGGACTGCAATCCAGTCTCAGATCTTAGCTGATTTTGTCGTTGACTTTAGTAATAACATTGTCCCTGAAGTGGAAAACGAGTTACAACTCTTTAACGGTGCTAATCCGGGTCTATGGACCCTATTTACCGATGGTTCTTCAAATATAAAAGGTGTCGGCTTAGGCATAGTCTTAATATCACCCACTGGTGAAAAGACACGACAGGCTATCAAAATGTTATCCTATAACTAACAATGAAGCAGAGAACGAAGCTATCATTGCAGGACTAGAACTCGCACGAGAACTTTCAATCGAGCAAATCGTAATCAAAAGTGACTCCCAACTGGTAGTAAATCAGATGTAGGGGACTTACATCGCTCGAGAGACTCGAATGCAAAAATGTTTGGAAAAAGAATGAGAGCTCGTGAGACAATTCAAAACATGGAAGGTAATACAAATACCTAGAGAGGAAAATGCAGAAGCAGATGCATTAGCTAACCTCGCAGCAGTCACGGAAGTAACAAACAAAGACAATGCAATTGTCGTTCATCTATTACATTCAGTGATCGACCGGGACGGAATTGAGGTAACTTTCTACAATTTAACCTGGGATTGGAGAAATGAAATCTTAAATTTTTTGCAGAATGGCACCGCGCCTGAAGACAAGAAAACAGCTCAAGCACTTCGCCGCAAAGTTGCACGATACTGCCTCATTCGCAACTCATTATGTCGCAAGATGTTCGGAAGATGTTTGGAGGGCCCCTAGCAAAATGCCTCGGACCTGAAATGGAGTTCGTGATAAAAGAAGTCCATGAAGGACACTCTGGAAATCACTCAGGGGCGAGATCCTTGGTAAAAACCCTAATCAGAGGTGGCTACTATTGGCCTAAGATGGAATAAGAGGCCGAGAACTTTGTATCCAAATGCGACAGATGCCAAAGGTTTGCCAATAACATGCATCGACCAGCGGAATTATTTCATTAAATAATATCCTCATGGCCCTTCATGAAATGGGGTATGGACATAGTGGGACCTCTTCCCACAACTAAAGGACAGGTACGGTTTTTGCTTGTGCTAACCGACTATTTTACAAAATGGGTAGAGGCAGAAGCGTTCAAACAGGTGCAAGAAAAGGAAGTTAAAAGCTTCTTATGGCGAAACATAATATGCCGCTTTGGGATACCAAAGGAGATCGTGTGTGATAATGGCCCACAATTCATAGGCTCGCAAATCACAGAATTCTTCGAAAGCTGGCAAATCAAACGGATCACTTCAACGCCATACCACCCCGTGGCTAATGGTCAAGTTGAGTCAACGAATAAAGTCATCATCAACATCTAAAGAAGCAGCTATATAAAGCCAAAGGAAACTGGCCTGATGAGTTACCAGTGGTACTATGGGCATACAGAACAACTTCAAAAATAGTCATGGGAGAAACTCTGTTCGCACTTGTGTATGGCTCAAAAGCCTTAATACTTGTGGAGATTAGCGAACCAAGCATAAGGTTTACAACAGACACGGAGGAAGAAAATGACGATGAATTGAGGACCAATCTGGACCTGCTCAAACCACGGAGAGAAGCAGCACTATACGGATGGCAGCTAAAAAACAAATCATAGAGCGTTATTACAACCGTAAAGCTCATATCAGGTACTTCAAGATTGGGGACTTCGTCCTCAAAAATTATTTCAATCAACGAAAGAAGCAAGCGCAGGAAAGCTATGTCAAAATTGGGAAGGACCCTACAAAGTACGAGGCGTAGCTGGGAAGGCGCCTACAAGCTGGAAGCTATGGACGGCAGAATCCTACCAACAAATTGGAATTCCACCCACTTGAAGAAGTACTACTTCTGAGGAAAAGAAGTTGATACACCCGGTCAGGTATCACACATTCGATTTTATTTTGAACATTTAAAATTTTACTAACCCTTTTAGATGATAGGCATAAAGCTAACCCATCACCAGATGATGATATTAGACCTGCAAAGACGCGAAGAAGTAAATGAATTTTCGGTCTAGGGTTACTCTTTCTGATGGAGGTTTTAAAGGGTTAAGCATTCATCATCTAAAAACTATATACCTTCGAGTCCCACATGTTTTTCCTTTTCAGGAAAAGGACCACAAGGAAGGAATAGTCAAGTGCTCGAGATTTCATTCTTCAAAGCTCAAACACTTGGGGGGCTATACAGTATGGAAGGCTAAGACGAAGCAAAGAAGACTATCAAAAAGTCAAAACTCGAGCCTAAAGATCCATCTACCTAACAATTCAAGTGATACGAGCAGAATCGAAAGAGCCGAAGACTCAAATACAAAGCTGAAGACTCTAATACAAAGCCTGATCCAAAAAACCTTCGAACATGTTCAGGTTGAAAGGCAAAATATTAGCTACGAGGAAGAAATGCACATCTTTGTACTTATTCAAAAGAAAACTGTTGTAACCAAAAACAGTTATGGATAAAAGATCATCATCATTGTAGTCATTCAAAAACTGTTGTAACTAAAAACAATTACGAAATCGTTGTACTCACATGTAAAACTGTTATCAAATAAAACAGTTACGGATGAAAAAGAATTTCCTCGTGATCATTGAAAATTGTTACGAACGAAAAATAGTTGTTCTCTTGTATTAACTCGAAAAAACTGTTACATACGAAAAACAGTTACGAAATACAAGTGTACATCAAATATGTTAAAAGAAAACAGTTGCAACATGAGTTTTAGACGATAATCGAACACATGTAAAATGTTAAGGAAGTTCAAACAAAAAAATTTCCTCAGAAACATTCTTAAAGATGTGAAAAAGTCCTATCACTCTATTGCATTATTACACCATTATGAAGTTGAGACGTCTTCTTCATTAAGTGTCGATCATAAAGGGACCTCTTTCATAAATTTTGCCTACTACAAAAAGGCACACATTTTATATGATACCGTGCCTATTACGAAAAGGTACGAGTAATCTAAATTATTCTACATGCACAACTCAGAGGTAAAACTAAAACCTCAAAAAATAAAGCATGCAAAAGACTTAAAGAGTAGAATAGAGACTCAGTAACAAAAGTCATATTTTGCATGATATGATAAAATGGCTAAGTAGAAACTAAGTATTCAATTTATACTTAGCCGTATATATTGTATTTATATTAAGGTGCCCCTAAGTTGTCAGTTGGGGACTTTAAAAGATCCAAACTTACCCCCGATGGAGCTGGGGGTAACCACCAATCAAATAAAAAAGGGGGAACCAACATCTTAATTGTCTTTAGAAGGGAGATCAACTTCTTTGCCGACAGAGGAAGCAGAAGCATCTAGAGACGAGGGGACTTGAGCAGCAGGAGCCTTACCTTCAGGTGAAGAGAGATTCTGACCTTGTTGAGCTTTCTCCATGGCTTCTTTGATTTTATCCATTTCAGTGTTAAGGTCGAAACCCTCTTGACTCATTTTCGTCAATGTGTCAAGGGGAGAATTCATATATGCCCAACTGACATCGACAGTTGTCACCTCCTCAAGAGTTTGGTAATCATTCTCCCATATCATAATCTCAACTCTCAGCCCGTCCCTCTCAGCATCAATAGCATCTTTGGCATCCCTTAAAGGTGCAACAGACCTCTCCAAGAATTGAATTTTGTCCAAGGCATTGCGAAGATCCTCTTGGGTCTGGGTCAGAGACTGCACAAGCTCTCCTGAATACTCTTCTTTCTGCTCCAGCAAGGCTTTTAAACTACTAGATTCTTCTGAGGCACGGGACAACTGCTCGGCAAATGAAGACTCAAGAATGCTCTTGTCTTTGTCTGCCTGGTTAGAAGAAGCCTTCTCTACTGCCAACTCCGTTGCCATGACTCTCATATGCCGCTCTAAGGTACATTTTTATTCCTCTAAGGCCTCCATGTCGAGCCTTAAGCATTCATATTGCCCCTTCCAATTGTTAACTTCAGCACGCCACTCTTTTATTTCTTGCTCTGTTTTAGAAACCCTCTTCATGAGCTCCATGCCTATAAGATTGATCTACAAAAAGGAAATCAGATAAATACGACAATTACATGTACGAGCATGAAATTCAAAAGAATATACTTTACCTTCAAAGATGTATGCACGACCTCATTAGCCTAGGTAAGAGAACTGTGGCTATCCAGTTGGTCCTCTCTATTGGGCCTATCAAGGGCTTCAGCCACACCTCAGGCTGACCAGATTTCTTAAAAAGACCCCCACCAACTAGAACCTCTATTAGAACTTGCAGAGATGTAGAAGCCACGGGCACGAAAGTCTAGGGAGTTGAGAAAGCCATGGGCAAAGTAGTAACGTGAGCAATAATAGCCAAGGGAGCGGAGGAGGTAATAGGAGCAGATGAAGGAACTTCTCTAAAAGAAGGAGGAAGAACGGCCAAGGGAGCTTCATTAACATCAGGGCCTAAGCCTTCACGAAACAGATGATCCACAGAATCATGTGCAGGAGAGAAAGAAGCATCCTCAGAGGAAGAAGGTCCAACATCAGGCACGGAAGACACTGCCACGGGTGTAGACTCATCATCTAAACTCACCCTCCTTCTACGTGACCTGTGCACCAAGATGTCCTCCTCTTCTTCTTCTTCTTCTTCTAAGGTCCTAGACCCACCAGTGTTCCTCTTCGAAGAAGAAGAACCAGCAATAATTTCCTTGGCCTGAGCCAGGGACATTTTGGAAACAGACACAGCAGACACTCCACGGATAGGAAACAAAATCAAAAATAAAGGGTTAAAATGAGAAAGATATTCGAGCAAGGAAAGAAATGAAAACAAAAGCTTCACTTACCATGAGTTTTCAGTTTCCAACCGTACTTCCTGGAGAAATAGTTCCAATACCTTTCTTCCAATGGAGCAATCGACAACAACTTTTCTACACAACCACGGATACCAGTGACATTCTCAACAATACCCATGATTGCTGAAAGAAGAAAAAAAATAGCTACGGTGTTAATAAAACACTTAAATAAAAAAGGAAGAATAACGAATGTGAGCTAAAATGTACTCACGTGCACGATTCCACTTCTCGGGGAACGGAAGATTTTCTTCACCTACTAAACCATCAGTGGGCGCAACAACGTACCGAAGGTACCAACCTCTATCCTGGCAGGGGTTACCAGCACTCTTTTAATCCTGGCAGCTAGAGTAAAAATCCCTTGATGAAATAAGGCAGGAGAATAAAGATGAATGAGATGATTAAAGGTAAAAGGAACCGAGGTTAAAGTAGCTAAACATATCAGACACGCAACAACCCACCACACAAGAGGACCAACTTGTCCTAAGCAAATTTCGAAGAAACAACAGAATTAGATGATGACTGGATCAATAGGAGGTTTAAACCCTAAATTAAAAGGGTAGGTACCGTCTTGTAAGACGTTATTCTTTGGTTCTCATTTGGAACGATGATAGGAAAATCAGACTTTCGATAACATTCCCTGCGAACAAGGGGAACTAAACTTTCAGTAATAAGGGTAGGGTACCTATCAACACTATTAAGGGATAAAGACTGATCAACAAGGACCTGACTATCCCTAGTGAAGGTAAACTCAACAGGAATGATTTCATCCACTCGTGTTTTGCGTAAGGGTTCATGATGCTCTCTAACCCTAGATGAAGATCTGGAAGCCCTAGCTCTTGGAGAAACTAAATACCTAGCAGAAGGAAGGGAAGTAATCTAGGAAGAAGAAGAACCTCTTAAAGGAGTAGAGCCTAAACTCCTCAGTCTACCACATCTCCGTCTCCGCGTCGAAGCAGAAGAAGGGGTCAAATCATCCACATTTATCACTCCTTTAGGTTGGTTCGATGGAGACATATTTATGAAGAGAAGAAAAAGAAACTCCTTACAAATAAAGAAGACAAGTTAGAAGTGTTTCGTGAAAGTAAAGAAAATAAAAGAGGTATTTATACTTGAAGACAACCGTCAAACATGAGAAAAAACAATGATGAGAAATTCATAATTGGTGTCACTTCGTGACTGATGCAGCCGTAAAATCCCTAAAAGGCGCCGATTAACTGCAAAACCAATCCAGAGGGAACACGTGGCTTGAGCATTAGATGGAAGTGACAAGCGACGCCTATGTTCAGAGAATGATACAATCTTTTGAGGTGAAACGGCGGCAAAATATTCCCGCCATAAATGCGTATCCACTTACCAAATATTAATCGATAAATAAATGGTAAGTGGGGGGACTATCTATATTGGTAAAAAAAGAGTTTCACACGTATGATAATTCTTGATGACTCAGCCGGCTATGCGGACCAAGGAAACATGACAGCTGGACATGATTCTATAAAGAGGTGCGAAGCAAAGAGACACGACTCAATAAACCTATGGAGTAATCAGCTACGAGAAACTCAACCTAATTGAGACAAAGAAGAGACACGGTCAGAATGAATCCGGACAGAGTTACGGGCAGATTCAGAGACCCTCAATTAATGACTCACACGTTACACAACCTTCATGCAACAATTACGGTCATTCTATGTTACCTCCCATTAATGTAATAATTAGTCATTAATGAACGATAATTGTAAGAGGTAGACGTTGTATTAAGAAATTCCCTATATAAAGGAATAAAATATAACTTGTAAGGGCATCTGAACTACCAATACAGTACATTTTACTTTTCTGTGTATCATATTATTGTCTATTTACTTACTCCTTTTTATTTATTATTATTTCCTGGATTATCAGAAACCCGTGGTCATCCTAAAAATAGCTTTGGTCAAAGGATCAAATTCTTTAGTTAAACAACTCTCTCGGACCACCCGATACTCAACCCGAACATATGCCCAAGTCCGAAATTATCATACAAATCTATTGGAACCTTCATATCCTGATTCTGAAGTCTTTTACTCAAAAGTCAATCCTTGGTCAACTCTTCCAACTTAAAGCTTCCGAATTGAGAGTTATCCTTCCAAATCAACCCCGAACTTCCCAAAATTCAAATCTAACTACACCTGCAAGTCATTATACATGAAATGAATCTACTCAAGGTCTCAAAACGCTGAACAACATGCTAGATCTCAAAACGACCGGTTGGGTCGTTACATTCTCCCCCACTTAAAAATGTGTTCATCCTCGAACGTGCCAAGAACCGTTCCAGAGTTTCCCAAAATCACTGTTTAACACCTCGTGCGCCTACACGTGACACCACAACCCATATGAGTACATTAGCTCAATCCAAACTGAATATCCTTCTTGCTACCTTAACACACCTTAGAACCAAATTCCAACATCTGGAATTCTCTACCATGTCTGTTTTTAACATACAAGCATCATATCAATGTCAACCGCTGTACCAAAACATGATCATGCACCCATGGTGAAATCACACAATGAAGCGCACAATTCGTATGTCCATAATAACATCCTCCAACTACAATAGCTGCAAAATTCATGAACGAGATACCCGTAGTATACTTCATAATACATATAAACCCGGTCTCAACCCTCATAATACTGAAACGGTGAAAGAGATGTGAAGGACCTCATAATCACCCCTCAAATTAATAACTCATGGAGTCTCTCCGCTTGACAAGAACCATTGCCTCATTCTGAATTGATCAGTAAAATTTTCCTTCTAATATACATTATACAATTTGACGAGCGCAAAACATAACACAAAATTCATGCTCGCTAGCCAAAGATAGTAAATATGATTATTGTCTCCACATGGATTGGATTAAAATAATGCTCTAATAATTCCTGGTTTAACTGCTATTCAGGATGATTAATACTTGATTGGAATGATTACAAACTACGATTAACTACTAAGTATAGCAATTGACAATTGACTGCAACAAACTAGAGATTAGCAAAGTCAGTTTCTTACCAATGTGAGAAATTGGGGTATTGACATGATAGGTACAAGGTTGTTATTCTGGATATGATACTATTGTATTTCACTCTTGAGGTTCTATTGATTCTCACAAATTCAATAGGTGATTATCTAATACTTCTCGCAAGAATCTAAATCTTTCAAATAAACTAATGTGAAGTGCGGTGAAACTTGCAAGAATCTATTGGTAGGATTGATCTGAAAGAAACTTCTCGCGAATATTTAACAATCTTAATTTAAATGATAACTCAAAAATCTCCCTCAATTACTTCAAAGATGCACCAAAACAAACTAAGGCATATGCTGCAATAAGATTCAATAAGATGTTCCTCTTTCTATTAAACACTATAAAGAATAGAATCATAGGTATATTAAATCTCCTCCAATAAATTTAAGCAATTAAACAATAATCAAATCCGTAAACAACAACAAAATCACCAAATCATGTCAAAATCTAAGGTAAACTACTCTATAATTATGGAGAAAGTCATCACAAATATAGTTAAAGAGTGAGAAAGCATCAATCTAACATTATAATACAAACTCCCATATTGAATTGATGGAGAGATGATGAAATCCCGTGTCTTGTAGCTTCCAATGCTCTCCCAAAGCTTACAAGGTCAAAAGTACTCTAAAAATTGTGTTTTGGTGTATTTATACTATATAGAAATGGGCCCGGACAAAACTATCCTTTCCCAGCCAAAGTGGGATATTGGACCGCGAAAATACGCTAGTGCGTCGCGCTATGCCTCGCACCCCGCATCGCGCTAGTATAAATTTTTAGAGAGCTAATTTTTGTCAGACAGGCCATTTTGCATTGTTGTGCCACGCCTCGCATAGCCCCATATGACGAGGTTGTGATGTTTTCCTAGAGTAAATTGCTTTCTCCACTTTTTGATTTGCAGACTTGGCTACCGACCCCCAAACATGATCCCATCTTAATTTCTTGGACTTTACTTAGACTTCAAAGCTCCAACTTGTTCAATATAGCTCCACATTATCTTAATAGCTCGAAATCACTTTATGCAAAACATAAAACACATAATAAGTGAAATTCACTATCATTAGGGTGAAAACTATGACTAAAACATGGGATTCTAGCCTACCATCAACACCCCACACATAAATCATTTCTCGTCCTCGAGCAATCAGATTGCACTTCACATAGAGACGACCTTCTTATCAAACAACTTTCCTAATTCGTCATGCCAAAAATATTTAAAATAGACTAAGCACCATATGATAACATCCTAGCCTCAAGACTCAACTCAAAAGCACCATGCATGTTTCACAACCTGCTCACTTACTCTAACATAGAGGTCAAATACTTTACCTTACCTTCGCAAATCATGTGCCCTCACACAAACAATAGAGAGTAGTTCCACACACAATAGATTTTAAGAATAAATAGGAACTCAAGATAGAAAGTATTAACCCACTCTCAGAAATAAAATTCATGTGCCATAGAAGACATGCCATAAGCTTGATCGTAGTATAATACTCTACCAATTTGAGATCGTTCAATCAAAGATCAATTATGACTTTATTTGGTTGTATTGTAGGCAGCAGGACGGGTAGGATACATTTGAATATAATGACTACATCTCCCTAAACACTTTAATACATACATATAAATAGTTCAAACCCCACACTTGTGTTGAACCAAACCCCGACATTCAAATATAATAACATCAAGCTCCCAATTCTTTAAGCACAAACAACAGGAGAACTACCACCAGCAAGGAATCAATTTTTTTCTCTAAGTTCTGATTTTTTTTCAAGCAAACACTTTTCGTTTTCTTTTTTCTTTCAATTCCCTACAAGTGGCTTTCATAATTTTTTTCAAACAATGCACCTTTTCTCTTTTTCAATAGTTCCACTCAGAAACCCGACCATACCTCAACTTAGCTTTTACAAGCTCATAGCAAAATCAAGTGCTCAAGAGAGGTTAAAGGTTAAAACAGATGGTCAATTCAAACAAAGGGGTCAGGCTTGTAGTGTGGTAGCCAAAGAAATAGGATTCAGGCTCAAAGGGGCTAACAAAGATAAAAATTAATTAGGTGGGTAAAATCATATATCTGGCTCAACAAAGAAACGCTTCTATCACATCCTAGACAGAACAAAACTGTTATTTTGTATTACAAACACACGGGACAAGTTCTAGCATTTTACGGCACTTATACATGAGTCAAGAACTGAGCCTAGCGTCACAACTAAGGCACTCACTACTCTCAAAGAACAACAATGTCAAGAAAATCATCTCCATTTAATAGCATAGCACAAGACTTCACTATTCCCAATAAAAGAAAAATTAACTACACCCGGTTCAAATAAAACCCTTGGAAAAGAACCGGCACAAAGAAAAACCAAGGGGTAATTGTTACATTACCTAAGAAAATAAAATATTTTTTCTGTGACTTTGATCCCTCATGAAGATAGTTGAGGAAATCCATCATCGGGAAAATTCAAAAAAAAAATCAATTATAGGAAACGAACAAACACACATGTACATACTTACATCCCCATCCCACACTTTAAATTGTGGCATGTTCCCATGACACACAAATAAAAAGTAAGAAATAAAGGAAACTTTCCTAATCATCTAGTTGGAGTCTAAATTGAAGTCGAGATATCCTTTGCACGCTCGACCCAGTGCACACATCCATGATAAGAGCTTCTTTTCCGTCTTCTTTGGGTGCACCCCACACTTATCAATTTTACGCTCTCCAAGTTTTTCCATTAGGGCCCCCTTGCTCCTTCCATCTTGAAGATTGCCCTTTCTTCCCCCACTCTGAGCATGAGCTTCCTTTACTGAATGTCCAGAATTGCTCTGCCAGTAGCCAACAAGGGTATTCTTAAAATCAGAGAGATCCCCATATTCTCCTTCATGTTTAACACAATGAAGCCCATAGGGAACACAAACTTATCCACCCGAACTAGCAAGTCTTCCGTTATTCCTTCAGATATGGTTGTGGTCTGATCCGCCAGCTGCAAGGACACATATATCGACCTGATTTCTCCAATATCTCCCTCCAATTTCCTGAAAATAGACAAAGGCATAAGATTAGTAGAAGCACCTGAAACAGACAAAAAAATTTAAACATAGTACTTCCAAAAGAGCAAGGTATATTAAAACTCCCTGGATCGCCACACTTTTGAGGGAGCTTATTTTGCAGAATGGCACTACAATGCTCTGTGATCTTGACGACCGAGGTCTCTTCCACTTTCCGCTTCTTGAAAAGCATCTCCTTCAAAAATTTAGCATTAACTGACATCTGTGAAAGCACCTATGTGAAAGGCATATTCACATGCACCTACTTGAGAACTTCTAGAAATCGCCCGAATTATTTGTCCAGTTTTTCTCTTCTTTGCTTCTAGGGAAAGGTAGAGCACGCATGTATTTGCTCTCCTCAGTCCCCTCATTCATTGAAATTCCATCTTTCTTCTTCTTCTGAGCTCTAGTCTTCCCCTTCCTCTTCAGGCTGCATCCACCCTCACTCCATCTTTTTGAATGTTGCCATTTTTCTGCTCCTCCACAATCTCTACCTGCCTTTTACCCAGCTCATCCTTTTTTTTGCCATAGGATCCTCTAATACGTGCCCACTCCTCAAAGACACTACATTTATTGCCTCTTTTTATTTCTTTCAGTATCAGCAGGAAGAGTTCCGGGAACCCCTTTCAGACAAAAAATTAGCTAGTTGCCACTCTTGATTTTCCAAGTTTAGAATAGCCATGCCATGTTCTCAGATAGTTGTGCCATGGCTTTCTAGACTCTCATCTATCTTAATAATAAAGGCCTTCATCAGATCTTCCATGTTAGACTGATTAGACTGTGGAGGATGATATTGCTTCCTCTGCTAATTTTGAAAACCTGGAGCTCCCTGTCCCTGGGGTCTGGAGTTATTTTTCTACCATGCGTTTGCACTACCACCTGGTGAACTCCAAGAAAAACCTGGGTGCCTCTGGCCCATGGAGTTAAAAAATTTTCCACTTTTATAATTGCCTCTGCCAAAGCTCCCCACAGCATCTACTACTTCAGTTGAAGCTTGGCACTCATGTGTAGGGTGTCCCATTCCACAAAAGTCACGTGCTTTTTGTGGCTCACTTTGTACCTTGGCCAGGGTTAACTTTCTTATTTCTCTGGCCATGGTAGCTGAGCTTGCACTGATGTGTTAGAATCCACTTGATGTACTCCAACCTTTATCTTTCTATCATTATCATCTGCAGGTCATTGATTTGTATCTTCAGATAATTCTTTCAGAATTGCAACAATCTCCTCAGGTGTTTTCTTCATAAGAGGACCTCCAATTGCATTGTTTAGCGTCCTCCTGCCAGAGGGTGTCAGACCATCCCAGAAATCTTGGAGTTGCATCCACAAGTCTACTCCATGATGCTGATATCTTCTCACAATATCCTTAAATCTTTCTCATGCTTCAACATTGTTTCTGTCTCTTTCTCCTCGAAGTTGTGGATCTCTCTTCAAATTTTCCCTATTTTTGCAGCGGAAAATACTTTTAAAGGAACTTCTTTGTCATGTCTTCCCAAGTTTTAATTGACCCAGTCCACAAACTCTGCAACCAATGCTTAGCATCTTCCCTCAGTGAAAAAGGAAATGTTCTTAAGTAGATAGAATCTTTCGATACTCAATTTTGTTGGAATATATTCATAATCTCATCAAAATCCATCAAATGGATATTTGGATCTTCATTGGGTCTGCCATGGAAGATACGATTGTTCTGAATGGTCTGAAGTAGCCCTTGATTGATCTCAAAATTATTAGTTGCGATCGAAGTGGGTCGCACACTAGATATACCTTGGTTGTAGACTAGCCTGGCATAGTCTCCTAGTGATCATCCAGGACTGGGCGTATTATTTTCAAATTCGTCTTCAACCAGAGGTCGGTTTAGGTTGAATCTTCGTCCTCCATTCCTGTCAACCGTTTCATCAGCTCTGAGAGCTATTTTAGCAGCTGCCCGTGCGGCTGCTTCCTATTGGGCTGCTTTCCATGCAGCCAAATCAACTATCTTCTCGCCGTTCTTAGCCATAATCTCTTGGGTTGAGGATTGACCCAATAATTTCTCGGTGAGTTCTTTCTCTTTTCTTAGTTTTCGCAGATGTTTATCCTACTTCGATTTGCAGGGTATTACTTCTTTTGATGAAGGTCGAGTCATACACCAACGAACTTAACATGTTGCATGCACGCGGAAGAGAAAGCCATGAAGAATAAAATAAAATAAATTCCTAAATTAGCACCAAAAACTATTTTGAACACTTGATTGTCAATCCTCGGCAATGGCGCCAAATTTGACGAGCACAAAACACACACAAAATTTATGCTCGCTAGCCAAAGATAGTATAGTATGACTATCGTTTCCAAGTGGATTGGATTTAAATAATGCTCTAAAAATTCCTGGGTTAACTGCTACTCAGGATGATCAAAACGTGATTGGAAAGATTACAACTACGATTAACTACTAAGTAAAGATATTGACAATTGACTGCAACAAACTAGAGATTAGCAAAGTTGGTTTCTTATCAATGTGAGAAATAAGGGTTTTTACATGATAGGTGTAAGGTTGTTATTCTGGATATGATATTATTATATTTCACTCTTGAGGTTCTACTGATTCTCACGAATTCAATAGGTGATTAGCTTATACTTCCGATTCAGACTCCTCTCTCGATTAACCTAAATCTTTCAAATAAAATAATGTTAAGTGCGGTGAAACTTTCAAGAATCTATTGGTAGGAATGATCTAAGAAAAACTTCTCACAAATATTTCTCAATCTTAATTTAAATGGTAACTCAAAAATCTCTCTCGATTACTTTAAAGAAGCACCAAAATAAACTAAGGCATACGATGCAATGATATTCTATAAGATGTTCCTCTTTCGATTAAGCACTGTAAAGAATAGAATCGCATCTATATTAAAGCTCCTCCAATAAATTCAAGCAATTAAACAATAATCAAATCCATAAACAAAAAAAAATCACCAAATCATGTCAACCCTAAAGAAAACTACTCCATAATTATGGAGGAAGTCATCACAAATATAATTAAACAGTGAGAAAGCATCAATCTAACGTTATTATCCAAAATCCTGTATTGAATTGATGGAAATATGATGAAATCACATGTCTTGTAGCCTCCAATGCTCTCCCAAATATTCCACGGTCAAAAGTCCTCTAAAATTTGTTTTTTTTTGTTTGGTGTATTTATACCATATAAGAATGAGCCTGCACGAAATTATCCTTTCCAAGACGAAGTGGGAAAATTGGACCGCGAAAATACATTAATGCGTTGCGCTATGCCTCACACCCCGCGTTTCCCTAGTGTAAATTTTCAGAGAGCAGATTTTTGTCAGACATGCCATTTTGCACTACCGTGTCTAGCGGCACCTCATGCGGCACAATTGTGATATCTTCTCATAGTAAATTATTTTCTCCACTTTTTGATATCCAGACTTGACTCCCCACCCTTAAACATGATCCCAACCTAATTTCTTGGGCTTTTACTCACACTTCAAAGCTTCAACTTGTTCAGTTTAGCTCAATATTATCTTATAATCTCGGAATCACTTCCTGCAAGGCATAAAACACATAATGAATGCAATTTACTATCATCTAAGCTGAAACAAAAGTAAAATGCAGTAATTAGGGTGCAAACTATGACTAAATGTAACAAAACAGCTGGTCGATTTGAGAGTTAGAGCCCCGATCCCCTATTAAATTCTTCCCATATATCTAATTCTGCTATTTGTCTTTGACGGGAGGGTTCATCTTGGGTTGAAGTGGATTGAGACACTTAGTCTCTTAATTGGAAGCTTAAGTTGGAAAAGTCGATCGGATGTCGACTTGTGTATAAACAACCCCGGATTTGAATTTTGATGGTTTCGTTAGCTCCGTTAGGTGATTTTGGACTTAGGAGCACGTCCAGAATGTGATTTGGAGGTCCGTAGTAGAATTAGTCTTGAATTGGCGAAAGTCAGAATTTTGGCAATTTTGGTCGGCAGTGGAAATTTTGATATCGGGCCCAAAATGGAATTTAGAAAGTTGGAATAGGTTCCTAGTGTCATTTATGACTTGTGTGTAAAATTTGTGGTCATTCGGACGAGATTTGATATGTTTCGACGTCTAGAATTTGGAAAATTTTCAAAGTTCATTAGGCTTGAATCCGTGTATAATTCGTGTTTTTTGTTTGATGTGGTTTGAAGGCTAGACTAAGTTCATATGGTGCTTTAGGATGGGTTGGTATGTTTGATTGAGATCCTAGGGGCCTCGGGTGAGTTTCGGGTGCTTAACGAATGAAAAATGGACTTAGGAGAACTGCTGAGTTGCTGGTTCAGGTGTCTTTTGCACCTGTGGTGGGAGTCCGTAGGTGCGGCCCCGCAGAAGCGAGGCTGAGGTCGCAGGTGCAGGTTTGGATGTAAAGGCCAGGGGTTGCATATGCGACGAGGGAGCCGCATCTGCGGAAGGGTTAATCGCAGATACAGAGGTGAGAGGATCCAAGGCTCCGCAGGAGCGGGCGATTAGCCGCAAAAGCACAGCCGCAGATGCGGATGAAGGAGCGCAGATGCGGACTATGGAGTTTAATGAAACTCACAGATGCAGAGTCCCAGCCGCAGATGCGGTCCTGGGATCGCAGAAGCAGAAATAGCTAGGCAGAAAAGGGGATTTACGAGGGTTTGAAGTTCATATCATAAAATTCAATTTGGAGATCGGTGGAAGGCAAAATTTCGAGAGATTCCAGGTAGAACTATTGGGTAACGATTCCTAACTTGCTTTTGATCATTTGATTTTGATCATATTTCATTAATCTATTGTTGTATTCTTCATCTAAATAAGGAATTTGAGTGAGGAAGTTGTGAAAATAGGGAAAATTTCCCCAACAAAGAATATGAGTTTTGAGTAGGATTTAAGCGTCGGATTTAGATGATTTTTATACGAGTGAACTTGTTATCGAATGGGTGTTATTATTTGGTAATTTTTACTCGATTCTGAAATGTGGGCCCGGGGAGGCTTTTTGAGTGATTTTCCAATTCCTTACTTTAACTTGGATTCCGTTTGTTAGATTAGTTTCTTGTCATTGTATGTTATGTAATTGGTTTTGATTAGATTTGGGCCATTCGGAGTCGGATACTCGTGGCAAGAGCATAATTTACTGATTTGAGCTTGGTTCGAGGTAAGTGTCTTGCCTAACCTTGTATGGGGGAACTACCCTAGGAATTGTATTGTTGTTGATATTTGAGCGTCGTGTACGTGACGTGACGAGTATTTACACGGGCTAGTTGTGTCGTTTTTCATTAAATCATAACCTGTCTTTTCTCCTACTTGACTTTATTAGCATGTGTAGTACCTGACTAGACTAAGAAAACATGTCTACTTGTCTTAACTGTCTATTTGAACTACGTGCAGCATGTATACCGGTTTTACCTGTTTTCCTTAGCTTGTACTTAGGATAAATTGAAAGACTTCGTGCTATGATTATTGAATCTTGTTGTTTGGCTGCACGTTTACTTTGGGACTACGGAACGGTATTTCGGGAGATCCCCCTGTTGCATATTTATTTTGGGACTACGGGATGATATTCCGGGAAATCCCCCCTGTCTTGCATATTTACTTTGGGACTACGGAACAGTATTCTGGGAGATCCCCCTGCACATTACGTTTGGGACTATGATACGGTATCTCGGGAGATCCCTTGTTGAACTGTTATGTTCTGAGCTGTGTTTTTCTATGATTTGTTCATTGTTACATTTCAGCCCTTATTATATATATATATATATATATATATATGTGTGTGTGTGTGTGTGTGTGTCCTAGTATGGCCCTGGCCTGACCTCGTCACTACTCGACCGAGGTTAGGCCTGGCACTTACTCGGTACCATTGTGGTGTACTCACGCCCTCCTGCACATGTTTTCATGTGTAGAACCAGGTACCTCTCGTCCGCCTCATTATTAGTGCAGCCGCAGTAGCCTACCGGAGACTTCAAGGTATATCTGCACGTGCCCACAGATCTTGAGAGTCCCCCTCTATCCTTTATTCTGTTTTCCCTCCTTTATTTTCTTTAGAATCTATGTATAGCAGACAGTTAGACAGTTTCTCTTAGAGCTTGTGACTCATGATTCCGAGTTTTGGGAAATATTGTGTATATTCGAGTATTGGTTTTACTTGTATATGCTGAGCAGCATTCTACCTTTTATAGTATCTATTGAAGTTTAGTTATTCAATTAATGCTTTAGATTTTGTTGTTTTGATGTTATCAGTCTTACCTAATCGTAGCGACTAGGTGTCGTCACGACGTCTTACGGAGGGGAAAAATGGGTGGTGACGCTAAAACACGGGATTCTAGCCTACCATCATAATTCCGATTGCACTGATTTCAAGTCCAACAACCTCATCTCACCCAGTGCAAGTTGCTCGGGCAGTAAGCCACCTCAAACACCGTCTAAGATCTCATACGACGCCATTAATGCGCAAACAAGCCACAACTCAAATATGACCAATAAGGAAAAATGGACCCGAATCCAGGATTGTCCGGTCGCATAACGAATAAAAAAGCCAAACAAATGCTACGAACCTAACTCAGAGATAAGAAACAAAACACACAATAAGTATAATGATTTGTACTCAACATCTCACTGTTGCGGCATCCAAATCAATCTACACATCATAACCTTGGCGGCGTGCCAACTGATCCACACATAACAATAATAAGGAAATACCTACCGAGCCAAAATTCTCATACACACGAAATTCCTGAGTACTGATCACTAGCACGTCAAGTGCATAAACACAACCCCGGGGAGACAGATAGTGCCATGCGCTACACAATGGCAAGCACGACTAAGGTGCAATAAACAACCAGCATCTAGAGAGCCATATTGCTCATATAATACCACAACTACACAGGATCACAACACATGTGTGAATAATCAAGTTGTCTCACACCCACATGGAATAAGAGAGTAAAACATGAAATAGACGGCCATGGAAACAACATTTACTATGCCCGAAGACTCATCCATAAGCAATGCTATGTTGAATAGGCATATCTAATCCGGTGTAGAATATACACTCACATTACGCCTACCAACGGACCTCATACAATACTCATCCTAAGTGACCCAAATCACGAGACCACATCATCTCAATGCACATAAGCAATTTTATACTCTCCTCATGCACTCAATAGTATCTCCAATTGATACACCCGTTCTGAAAGATCTTCTGCGAATTCGAAGATGTTTCTCCCATCTTTCTAACATTCGAACCGCAGACCTCGGTGCTAACATACAAATACTCCAAGTCCCTTTCACAATCCGCTGCAAAACTTAATCCTTAACCACACAACGAACCCAAAATCCTTAGGCACCGCACTTTAATTCTTGAACCCACTAGAACAATTATTGAGAGTCACTCACTCTGACCTGGTCTCGGGTATATAACCAAGCACTAGAGCTCGGTTAGCACATGAATAACCTAGAATAAGCAATCGGATGACTCTCTTTCCCTGCACATTATATTCAAGAAGAGGTATCAAATCGGGGTCATTTCACAAACTTCCCACATCAATAAGGTGAAATTGTAGCACACAACCATCAAATTCCTTGCTCGACTTACCCCCGTTGTTTTCTTCCCTTAGTCATAACTAATCCACTAACGTACCGATAACCCAATACTGCCAAGGCACAAAATCATGTGACCCAATCGTAGAAGGTAGGCTCCCCAAATTAACTTTATCCATAATCACATTAATCCATAAATTGCAATGACTCCTCCTTCTCGGTTACCATGATCTTACACCATTACTCCGCTAAATATCTCACAATATCTAGTTGCACCAATCATCACACATCCCAAATTAGCAATCATAAATGCACATCTGCACCATCTTTCCCAGGCGACCCCGACCTACATCGCATTACATGCCTCATGTTGGATAAAAAGTAGAACTCTTCATAGGAACTTCATAAGAAATCATACAACCTTAACCATTTCACATGAGGTATCCCACCTGTGTATCTCATATCTACATCCTCTGACGACATGTCATGGCTATATCCATTATGAAATCAGTCAATCTCCCTGGGTCCACGCTCACCCGCCACCCGTAAGAATCTATTCATTCATTACAACAACCGAAGGTCCAACAATATGTTTAAAACTCAAAGTCATACTGCATCCCAAAATGATAATCAAAATTCACATTTTCCTACATTCCGATCAAGCCCCTTATCTTCACATTCAAACTCCCTAAGTGCATAAGCCACCTCATAATCATCTCCCTCGTGCCATTAAAACTGGAAACTCTGATTCGATTCTGAAGTCGCTACACACTGTCATCTCCGATAACCGCTTCTTAGGTACCATTTCACAACACTTTGCCCTGAAGTCAAACCAATAAAGGCCATCACACCGACGAGCCTAAATGCGTTCAAACAAGGAAGACGACACCACATCACAAACAAGAATTTACTAAGTTTGAAAATATCCAATCACGCTACTCTGTCAACCCAAGCCAGAACATCCGTAGTCTAATTGTCTCTCCTTTGCTGGAATTAAATGCTAAATCTCTGAACCATGAACTGAGAAATCCTCCTCTCAGGTCATTCACTATCGTGACACATAAATAAGCACCCAACCATTCACACCAGCACTGCACGATATCAATGCATGAACATCATAATACATTGTGCATAGCATCGATATCGTAGGCATCACTAACAATGGGTTGAAACGACAGAACACCCCTCGACAAGACGACGATAATAATTTTGCCCGCACACGCTGGGAAACACATCATGTACCATATTTGTAACATCTCCACAACTCACATGTGCCCAACTGAGTCTGAATGCTCGACATCGCGTAAGAATGAGTAGGAAAGAAATAAAGACATAAGCTTCAATGGAATAAAAGTGCACGACGATGAATCAAGAAGGGAAGTTCTCCTAATAGCCTTGTAACCTCTCGAAGATAGGTACAAACGACTCCATACTGATCTGCAAGACTCTACGAGCTTGCTCATGACCCTTGATACCTAAGTAAACCTAGAGACCAGATACTAAGTTGTCACGGCCCAAAACCCACTATAGGCCGTGATGGCGCCCAACGTTGCCGTTAGGCAAGCTAATGGTGAACCATCTCAATAAGTATTCATTTCATTACTTTTGAAAACATAAGTTCTATGAAATAAAGAATCTAGTGCATTTAAAATCATGGATACATACAATATTAGTAAGATGTAAAATAAAAAGGTGTTAATATTAGTGCAAAACCATTAAAATATACTTGAATATCCCAAAACCTGGTGTCACAAGTACATGTGCATCTACTAGGAAGTACAATAATAATACAACATCTGCCTAGAATGTAAAATGGACAAGATAACATAAATGAACATGATGGAGACTCTATGTGTTGTAGATCGTATCATGGGATGCATCTCACCTTAAAGTCCCCTAAATAGTTGCGCCCTTGGGCCAAAATAAACATCAGAGATATACCTGCACAATAAGTGTAGAAGTATAGCATGAATACGTAAATCAACGTGTACCCAGTAAGTATCTAGCCTAACCCCAAAAAAGTAGTAACGAGGGGTCGAGATTGACACTTACTAGTGGTCCAATAAATCAAATATAGTAAAGTAGACAAGTGAAAAACATGGTAAGTAAACAATGAGAACAGATATAGGAAAAAAATACAATCTACGACTGAACATTGAACACAAAGTTATCAAATATCGGTTACCTCTTCAAATGGAATACGTAATGGTCATCACCAAATCAACAGTCACATCTCAAGTGAGGAAAATGCATGAGTACGCGGACTCTTTATTAAGTATTGCGCACGATATTGCCAAGGAGAGCGACCCAATCCCATAAGAGTAAAGGCACGAATTCTTGTCGTGGCGTACGGCCTGATCCCCTAATAGTACCGTTGAGGCATTTAGCCCGATCCCATAATTGTGTACACTACCGAGGGTCGACCGGCATGAACCATAGATGCATCTCATAATGTTTTTGAGGCGAACGGCCCGGTCCCATAATGATACTACTGAGGTGATCAGCCCGATCCCATAGGAATAGTGAAGACTTAATGGGTCACTGTCCCCATTCACGAATATATGTGTGAGTTATGAAATTCAAGAAAACCTCCGGACAAATACATACAACACGGGAGAAATCCATAATAGGAAGTGAAATCTCTACTATTAATAAATAAGCCCTCCATACATCACAAATTGTAAGTCTGATACTTTACGTAAGTCTAGTCTCAGGCAAAATATATATTAAAGCAATTAAACAGGCAAGAATAACTCAAATATTATAATTAAAGCATGGCATGAGTCTAAGTCTACCCGAACCAAATCATGAATTCTAGCATACGCACGGACATTCGTCACCTCATACGTGTGTAACCCCAACAACACGTAACACATAGAAAATATAACACCTACGGGTAAATTCCCCCTCACATGGTTAGATAGGAGACTTACCTCACTCTGGAGTCCTATAATCGGCTCTAATGCCTCTCTAACACCTCAAATCGATGTCCATCGATCCAAAACTAGTCAAGCAACAATATAACAATACCAACTCCACTCAGAAAGTCAACAAAGTCAACCCTGCCAATATTCCGAAAATTTTCGAAGACAAATATTTCCCATGGCACTACGAACTCAAATATAATTTATTCCTAACTTCATGTCCAATTTCATAGTAAAAATTCATGATTTCCATTTCTAAATTTTCTCCCAAAATACCACAATTTCTACAAATTCCATGTTTAAATCCATATATAATCCTTGTATACAACTTACAACAAGTACGAAAAACCTACCTATAATATATGGCAAAAATGGTCTTCAAGAATCACCATAAATCGCCCTACATGTTCTCCAAGAACATAAAAGTGAAGAAATAAACTAAAATTCCCGAAATTGGATGTTTAATACACCTGTCAGGCCTTCTTCTTCGTGATCGCTGCCAAAATCCCTCGATCTCTTTGTACAAATTTTTGTATTCTTCTTCATAGACACCCTTCGATAAAATAGTCATAATGTTTTGTACAAAAATTCCAAATGACAATCGGTTTAATTTTCTGATAACTAGATTCAAAAGACTACAACTTTTTTTTTTGGATGATTCTTAAATTCCTTATGGATTGCAAGATATAAGCTCCCTAAGTCAGACTACTAATAGAAAAATTTCCTTCTACGTGATCGCGGCCCTTCCTTCCACAATTGTGATTCACAAGGCCTGGAAGTCATTTTGCTCTTCGTGATCGCGGCCCAAACCTTCATGATCGCATTTGATACCCCTCACACCAGTTATTAGCAGTTCAAAAAGAACTAAAAGTGATCTGAAATGACCCCAAAATCACTAGAGCTCTGAGGAACCCCGTCCAATCATTCTAACAAGTTTATATACCCTATATAAACTTGTTCAAGGGCTCGGAACACAAATTGCAATATAAAAACCAAGAATTAAAGATCAAACTCAATTTCTTAAACTCTATTAGCTTTCAAACCTTCGTGCTTCACCGAACGCATCTGAATCCCACGTAGACATTCTGGAATGACGCCAAATTTTACGTACAAGTCACAAATCATATACCAACCTATTCCAAGGCTCGGAATCCCAAACGGACATCAATAACACCAAACTCCACTTAAATCAAACTTAAGATATTCTAAAACTTTTAAAATACCAACTTTCCACAAGAAGCACTGAAACGCTCTCGGACCACCTGATACTCAACCCGAACATACGCCCAAGTCCGAAATGATCATACGAACCTATTGGAACCTTCAAATCCCGATCCGAGGTCGTTTACTCAAAAGTCAAACCCTGGTAAGCTCTTCCAACATAAAGCTTCCTAATTGAGAGTTATCCTTCCAAATCAACCCGGAACTTCCCGAAATTCAAATCCAACTACACATGCAAGTCATAATACATGAAATGATGCTACTCAAGGACTCAAACCGCTGAATGAAACGCTAGAGATCAAAATGACCGGTTGGGTCATTACACACGCCCAAGTCCAAAATTATCATACGAACCTATTGGTACCATCAAATCCTAGTTTCGTGGTCGTTTACTCAAAAATTGATTCAAGTCAAACTTGGTCATCATAGGCAACTATTAAGGAACTAAGTGTTCCAATTTCAACTCGAACCCTTCCAAACCTAAATCGACCATCCCCGCAAGTCATAAAACAGTAAAAGAACATACGGGGAGACTTAATTAAGGGAACGGGGATCTAGAAAGCAAAGTAATAGGTCGAGTCGTTACATTTTGCACCTCTTAAACAAAGTTCGTCCTCAAATGTGTCTAGAATCATACCTAGAGTGTTGAATAGGTGTGGATATCTGCTCCACATCTCCTCTTCAGTCTCCAAAGTTGCCTCATCGACTGGTTCACCCCTCCACTAGACCTTTACCGCATAAATCTTCTTAGACCTCAACTGGTGAACCTGCATGTCAACAATAGCAATTGGCTCCTCCTCATAATCCAAGCTCCCATATCGCTGAACCGTATTGTAATCTAACATATGCGACCTGTCGGCATGGTACTTTCGGAGCATAGACACATGGAAAACTATATGAACTCATGATAGACTGGGAGGCAAATCAAGCTCATAAGCAACCTCCCCAACTCGCCTCAACACCTCAAATGTCCCAATAAACCTTGGGCTCAACTTGCGCTTCTTCCCAAACCTCATGATTCACTTCATCGGTGAGACTTTCAAGAGAACCTTCTCTCCCACCATAAATGATAAATCACGCGCCTTCTAATCCGCGTAAATCTTCTGTCTGGACTATGCTGTGCGATGTCACTCCTGAATCAACATTGCCTTCTCCAAGGCATCCTTCACTAAGTCGGTGCCATATAAATTAGCCTCGTCGGGCTCAAACTATCCGATGGGCGAATGACATCGCCGACCATATAAATCCTCAAATAGAGCCATCTCGATGCTGGACTGATAACTGTTGTTATAAGCAAACTCGGCCAAAGGCAAGAATCGATCCCACTACCCTCAGAAATCAATCACCCACGCTCTGAGCATATCCTTCGGAATCTGAACTGTCCGCTACGACTGCTCGTTGGTCTGCGGATGAAAGATTGTGCTGAGCTCTATTTGGGTTCCCAACTCACCCTATATGCTCTCCAAAAATGCAAAGTGAACTGAGGGCCTTTATCTAAAATGATGGAAATAGGCACACCATGCAACTAGACAATCTCCTCAATGTAAATTTGGGCCAGTCTCCCTGAAGAGTACGTAGTCACAACCGGAATAAAGTGTACCAACTTGGTCAGCCTGTCGACAATGATCAAATGCCATCAAACTTCCTCAACGTCCGCGGCAACCCAACTATAAAGTCCATAGTGATCTGCTCCATTTCCACTTTGGTATAACCATCTGTTGGAGTAGGTCACCTGGCCCTCTGGTGCTCATACTTAACTTGTTGGCAATTTCGACACCTTGCTACATACTCAACTATGTCCTTATTCATCCGCCGCCACCAATAGTGATGCCTCAGGTCGTGATACATCTTCTTAGCACCAAGATGAATAGAATACCGAGGATTGTGTGCCTCCTCAAGAATCGTCTCCCTCAATTCATCAACATTAGGAACACATAAGCGACCTTGGAGTCGCAGAAAACCATCCTCGTTGATAGTAACCTCCTTGGCACCCCGTAGTATCATCTCTCTAAGAACCAGAAGGTGCGAATCATTGTACTGACGAGCCTTGATCCGCTCAAATAATGAAGACTGAGCCACAACACATGCAAGAAATAGACTGGGCTCTAAAATATCCAACATCGCAAATCTGTTAGCTAAGGACTAAATGTCCAAAATCCATGGCCTTTCCTCTGTTGAAATAAATGCCAAACTACCCATAATCTTGGCATTTCTGCTCAAGGCATCCGCAACCACATTCTCCTTGCGTGGATGGTAAAGGATGGTAATATCATAGTCCTATAGTAACTAAAGCCACCTGCGCTGCCTCAAATTAAGATCCCTCTGCTTAAACAAATGCTGCAAGCTATGATGGTCGGTGCAACCTTCATAAGACACCTAATAAAGATAATGCCTCCAGATCTTGAGAGCATGAACTATCGCGGCCACCTCCAAATCATGTATGGGGTAATTCTTCTCTTGGGGCTTTAGCTCACGTGAATCATATGCAATAACTCGCCCCTACTGCATCAATACACAACTCAGGCCAACACGTGAAGCATCACAATACGCAGTATACATCCCTGACTCGGAAGGCAACACTAAAACTGGGGTGGTAGTCAAAGATATCTTGAGCTTGAATTGACTCGATATTCTTGGATTCCACCTTAATACCCTCACCTAATACAACATGCCCCAAGAATGCCACAGAATCTAACCAGAACTCGCTCTTGGAGAACTAAGCATATAGCTTATGTTCCCGCAAGGCTGAAGCACAACTATCAAATGTTGCTCGTGCTCCTCCATACTATACGAGTAGATCAATATGTCATAAATAAAGACAATGACAAAGGGGTCAAGATATGACCTGAACACCTAGTTCATCGAATCCATAAACGCCGTCGGGGAGTTGGTCAAGCCGAAAGACATCACTAGAAACTCATAATGGCCATACCTAGTCTGAAAAACCGCCTTCGGAACATTCAAAGCACGAATCTTTAGTTGATGATACCTAGATCTCAAGTCGATCTTAGAGAAAACCCTGGCACCCTGTAACTAGTCAAACAAATCATCAATACGCAGCAACGGGTACTTATTGTTAATGCTAACTTTGTTCAACTGGCGGTAATCAATGCACATCTGCATACTCCCATTCTTCTTTTCACAAATAACACGGCGCATCCAAGGTAACACACTCGGCCTGACGAATCCCTTTGCTAGCAACTCCTCAAGCTGCTCCTTCAACTCTTTCAACTCCTTTGGAACCATGTGGTACTGTGGAATAGAGATAGGATGGGTACTTGGTGCCAAATTAATACATAAATTGATATCACGATCTTGTGGCATGCCTGGTAGATTAGAAGGAAATACAACGGAGAACTGCCGCACCACGTGCACTGAATCAACTGTGGAAGCAGTATCCCGAACGTAAACCAAACAACCCTAGGCAACTCTAGCATTGCCAAGATAATAGTCCTAACGTGGCATACAAGAATGGCATGATACAGAAAAAACCAGTACATGCCCAGAACCGCTAGACCCGATCCGCAACAACAAAATCGCCCACGGGTGTGGACACATAAATAAGAGCACCCAAGGACTCACGAGGTACATCCAGATAATGAGCAAATAGATAAGAAACATATGAATATGTAGACCCTGGATAAAATATACTGAAGCATCCCTACCACAGACAGAAATAATACATGTGATCACGGCATCTAAGGCTACTGCATCTGGTTTTGCTGGAAAAGCATAGAACCTAGCTAGAGCCTTACCTGTCTGGCCTCCACCTCTAGGGTGACCCCTACCCACCAGCCCTCCGCCTCAAGCAGGCCGTACGGCTGGTGCGACAGTTGGTGAAAAAATCATGGGTTGATGGCCATGCTGCACTGCCTTGCCCCGAAACCTATGGAAAGATCTCCTCATGTGACCAAGCTCCTCGCACTCATAGAAACCTCTCAGTGTGGAAGATGACTGACCATAATTATGACCCTGGGGACCTGAATACCCGTTGGAAGGGCCGTGGATAGCCGGTGGACGATAGGAGCTCTCTGGAATGGAACTAAAATAGGGCTGCACTTGTACACCCTGATAACGCGGTGGTGCTGAATAAGTGAGTCTGTTGGATTGAACCCTCACGAACTGATCTCTGCCCCCAGACGAGCACCGCTGAATCCTCTAGAATGTTGAGGCCTCTTCTCTCTTGTCGTATACAATCTATCCTGGGTGCGGATACCCTAAATTCATCGATCTATCTCAACAACTTGCTCGTAGGGAGTCCCCGTCTCCACCTCTTGGGCCATAGTAACCTGAATAACATAATGCAAGCCCGCAATAAACCTCTGTACTCTCTCTGCATCTTTGAGGAGTATCATAAGTACATGGTGGGACAACTCAGAGAATCTAGCCTCATAATCGACCACAGGCAACTGACCTTGCTGGAGCCGCTCGAACTGAACCCATAGCTCTTTCCTCTGAAAGGGTAGAATATATCTCTCCAGAAAGAGACATGTGAACTGATCCCAAGTCAATGGAGACGAACTTGATGGCCTACTAAGAAGATAGGACTGATACCATCTACGGGCCCTTCCCTCCAACTGAAATGTGGTGACGTCTACCCCTTTGGACTATAATACCCTCATGTTTTGCAGCATGTCCCTGCAAAGATCAACAAAGTCCTGGGGGTCCTCATGTCGTTCACCGCCAAAGGTAGGAGGATGTAACCTGGTCCATCTATCCAACAGCCTATGCGGCTCGGTCGCATCTGGTTTGGCTCCGGTACAGCCGTTCCAACTAGTTGGGATCCGCCCATAGGTAATGCACATGGGGTCTAATATACGGCAGCAGCGTGTCCTGGAGCCTGAGCGGTAGGGTTCTGTACTCCCCCTCCCGCCTAAGATGTGGCTGGGTTCGCTGGAAATAAACCAACCCATATCATAGAATCCATGAATTGGAGCATACGTCCCATGACCTCCTGAAATCCCGGTACAGAGGTGAAATATGTCGAGGCTGGCTCAGCTGCGGGCACCTCACCCTGCTCCTCAATGCCATGATCCTCCACTGAATCTACAGGTGGTACAACAGGAGCAACTCTAGGATGCCCTCATCCTCTAATAGGAGCTAGAGCCCTCCCTCAGCCTCTACCTCAGCCTCTAGCAATAGTGGGAACAGCTCCTCTATCGCCGGGTACATCTGACGTGCGTGTTCTCACCATTTGTGAGAGAATAAGAGGAAGATACTTAGCACAACATCAACTGCAGGATAGGAGATGAAGAAAGAGAAGTTTCCTAACACCCTATAGCCTCTCGAAGATAAGTACGGACGTCTTGGCACCAATCCGCAAGACTCTATTAGGCTCGCATATGACTTGTGAGACCTATGTGAACCCAGATCTCTAATATCAAGTTGTCACGACCCAATTCCCACTGTAGGCCATGATGGTGCCCAACGTCGCCGCTAGGCAAGCCAACAGTGAACTATCTATGTAATTGTTCATTCTGAATATTTTTTAAGTAATTGATTTTATTTCATAAGAGAGCGATGAATAGGTGATTGTAGTAATGTAAAGCATAAATTAATGAAAGAGTAAAATAGTTAATTTAATATCTACTAGAATATTGTCAAAACCCGGTGTCACAAGTGCATGAGTAAACTAGCAGAATATACAAGACTCTATAAGAACTGCAGTCTAAAATAAAATAGACAGAAATGATAAAATATAACAAGTGAAGACTCTGAGTGATGCGGAACGGAGAATGGGAAAGCAGCTCACCACTAAGCCTCTGAGTAATGCGGATTCGTGCCCAGAAAAACTCCATATGCACCTGCCTCAGAACCTGCACCATATGTGCAGAAGTGTAACGTGAGTACATAAACAACATGTACCCAGTAAGTATCTAGTCTAACCTCGAAGAAGTAGTGACGAGGGGTTGACTTCGACACTTACTAGTAGGTAATATACATAATGTACAAGATTATTAAATAGGCATGTAATATTATTCACTACTAGTAAATAAGCCTACGGCAACGGGTCTAAATATGTTGCCATAGAAAGGAAAACCGTTACAATAGACCTATTATAAAGGTTTAGGGTCCGTCCGATCAGATCACGTGCCAATCGATCTATTGCAACGGTTTGACAACTGTTGCGACAGTTCTATCTGATTGCTGTTGTTATTTAACCGTTGCCATAAAAGTATATATTGTAACGGTTATTTATCCAAATGGAACGGTTAACAATTGTTGCAATAGCTTTTTTGCAACGACATTTAAGGTTATGGCAACGGTTATGTGTCTATTGCAATGGTTGGGCTATTAAAATAGGCTTTTGCAACGATTTTCTTGAGGCTATTGCAACGGTTTGATTGTTTATTACAATAGTTGTTAGAAGCTATTGCTACGTTAATGGAGCCTATTGTAATATTATATTAAATCATAATCCAAATATCCAAGTAGTATTATCAACATATAAAAGCAAAATATATATTATTGTTTAATAATTCAAGAGTTAGCATACATAAGTTTGCAAAAAAGTATAAAAATCAAAGGTTCCTATAATATTTGAAGGTCTAGCAACGATCAACCAATACTATTATAAGGTCTTCACAGCTTTCTTCTTCCGTTTGTTCATTTGCTTCACCTACAAATTTAACAAGCACACCGCAAGTATGAATAAGAAAAAGAAAACACTTTTTCAATGTGATATTACTTTCTTATTTGAGAAGGTAACAGATTCCAATATATTGATAAAAGATGTTCAATTACTACTAACACTAGAAAAAATATCTGACATATTGTTCAGTTATCCAGCGCACTTATCCATAATGTCACCCACAAGATTATATGATAACCAATATACTATTACAGGTCATAAGTCAAAGACACTAAGTTTGATGTTCGAGTTTAAGACTCTAATTCAATGGTTAACAACAATTTGTAGAGCCGTTGATCAAATTTTTGTCAACTAATGAAAGCAACTTCTTTGCATATGGTAAAATAAATTAAGATTGTCAGTTAGCTATTAGCATTTAATTTCATACCAAATAATATTAGTACTATATTAACATGAAGCAGAACTACTGTAGCCAAATGAATATATGCATAGCAGGTAATTTGGCAATTATAAGTAAATATAATGTAGTGGCACACAACAACTGATAACCCTTTCATCCAGCAATTCTTGATATCAGGTGCAAAGGTGTTCATAAAGAAATTCAAATGTGTCCTTCAAGACTCTTCCATTGGTGAAACACACACGTACTTCAGAACCAACAAAGAGTTACCAATGACCTAGTCTTAGACATCAACTTTTTCGATCTTTTTTAACTTTCATTTCAATTTTTTAGCATCATAGAAGCTCAATGAAGAATCTACAAAATATCTTACAGTGATATTCCAACTTTTTTTTTTTTAATAGAAACTGAGCATTTTATTCATCTCCAAAAAAAATACACTGAGTTGAGGGAGTCAAAATATGATATCTCCTTCCTAATTCATCATGTAAGATAGAACCAACTATCTTATATCATTTTGAGATGAGGTAAATGCATTTGAAAGAAAATGAGGACTCCAACCTATACAATAAGATCCTCTAATAGTTAGTACCTCTACACATGTACAAAAAATGATGATCATGGTGGTTCAAAGGCTATGTTGGATTTCTTCAATTTGGACCTTCGAAGAACAGGCATATTCCACCTATCCATATTCATCAAACCTCTCACTTGAGGTGGTAGATCAGCAAACTCATGAAACACTTGAGCGTGAGTGAGGATATGGCTGAGACTGGCGAGCTTATCGGCAACTTGATTACTCTCTCTATAGCAGTGTTTAAGGGTGAGTCTTGACTGAACCATGAATTCTTTAAGCTCCTCTACTTCTTTTGAGATCCTCCAGGGAGTTGCATATCGACCATTTACGCACTCTACAAGCAACTTTGAATCACTTTCAGCAGTAATATATTGCAACCCATTTGACAAGCACCATTTAATGCCATAATGCAGAGCACAGGCCTCTGCCCAGTTACTGGTACCATTGCCGAGAGGTAGGGAGTATACAAAAACAAGATAGCCATCTTTGTCTCTGATCACACCTCCACCACCACAATTACCTTCTTTACAGCTACCATCATAATTTAGTTTGACAAATTGAGGAGTAGGCCTGGTCCATTTAACAAAAATGGATTTTCAAAGAGAATTGTACTTCTTATAAGCTTGCTAAAGTCATCCCAGTTAGGAGAAAATTGAAACTGCTGGAATTGACTATTAACAAGTGATATTCCAACTCAATACCCTTATTGTTCTTCCTCAATTGTTCGTCATTTAAAATAAAAGAAAGTAGAAAAAGTGCCTTATCTTAAGGTAACTTCTTTATTCCCATCTATGGAAACAAGGAATCATTCAAATATTAAACACAAATCATTAAGAAAAGGGATAAATCAAAACTCATCTTATATTCCATTATAGTTCTTGAGTCCGGGGTACATTTCTCATCTCTTTGTTACTAACAAAGATTACTTTTTTCAGCTTTTGATGATTATAGTATGTATACAACTTCTTTAAATCATATATGTTAGTCAAGAAAGAAAAAAGATGAGTACATGAACTATTAATACACTACATAATCTTTAGTTTTTTATTAAGCTGCATCTTCTAAAAATCTTATGACGTTTTCAGAGATATGAGAAATGAGTCGTAGGAAATCATGTATCCTAACAACTTGTTGAGAATGGTAAGAGATTGTTTAGACATTCAGCCTTGGCATCTGACTATGTAAGATCGTTTACTAACAAGAATCCTTAAGAATTTTTGGTGCTAACTTAAAGGTAATACTTAAAGAGTAGTAGTAATTTTGAAGATTCTTACCAGTTTCCATCAAGCATCTTTGTCACGACCCAAAAATTACAGGCCATAATGGCACCTAACTTAACCTGCTAGGTAAGCCAATTAATAAAAGAAACACCCAAATAAGCTTATCGAAAATTAAATTAGAATTTATCGGAACTTTTACAAATTTACCCAAGATCTGGTAGTACGACTCATGAGCTTCTAAGACTTAGAATATACAAAGCTGGTATGAATAAATACACGTTCTGTTTAAAAATTACATGAACAGATTAATAATGTCGAACACTACCAAGGACAAGTGGTAGCTTCTATACAGAATACACGAACATCTTCAGGGTCAGCCTCCAACTTCTTCAGCAGCTCCGCTCAATAGTCTGCACAAAGTGTGCAGAAGTGCAGTATCAGTACAACCGACCTCATGTACTGGTAAGTATCTTGACTAACCCCGTCAAAGTAGTGACGAGATTTTTAGTTAAAAGATACTCATTTCTAAACGTTATAATGTAAACTAGCAATATAACTAAAAGACAGAATAATAGAATAGAGTACACAATGTGACTGTAATAGGAAATAAAAGAATATCAGAAAGAATCACAATTTAACAGTTTCCAACATCTCAACCGGCCCTTTCCTTAGGACGAAAGCCCATGAACCACAATAATCACCTCATATACTTTCATAGTGTGATAAAGTACTCAAGACATCAAGTCTAACGGCACGGCAACACCTTTCGTGCATTTTTCTTATCCTCACCGTATATGTGTAAAACAGTACCAACCAAATGATAGAAATACCGACAATAGATATGACAAGGAAGGGAAACATGCCAGCAGTAATAATAACCGAGAATGTACAGAAGAACATCAGTAACAGAACATGATTTTCACAAGTTAACAAGTAAGGACATGAAGGACTAGCATAGTGAAAGACTTACACTAAGGTGCAACAGAATAAATACAACATGATTATAATTATAAAAGCAGGAAATAGGCATGGCATATGCAAGTTAAGCAAGTAAAAGACATGGACAACACAACAACAATTAAGATAGAGGTCAAGTGCGGGACAATAACAACATATCACACAAATATATAATGGCGATAATGACAACTCAAGGTATAGGTGGAATGTATACACGGAAAACAGATATCACATCATAATGCATGTCCCTCATCCTCACCTGCACGGAAACACTCTTCATGCCATGACCTCACAATATTAAAAGCATAACAATATAAATGAAATGGCACGGCATCACCCTTCGTGTTTTACACTTTTTCCTCACATGAATTGTATATGAAATGGCACGGCATCACTCTTCGTGCTTTACACTCTTGCTCACATGATAATGATATAAACAACGGCACGGCATCACCCTTCGTGCTTTACACTCTTCCTCACATGATAATGAATATAAACAATGGCACGGCATCACCCTTCGTGCTTTACACTCTTCCTCACATGATAATGAATATAAACAATGGCACGATATCACCCTTCGTGATTTACACTCTTCCTCACATGATAATGAATATAAACAATGGCACGGCGTCACCCTTCGTGATTTACACTCTTCCTCACATGATAATGAATATAAACAATGGCACGGCATCACCCTTCGTGATTTACACTCTTCCTCACCAAGCGTAAGAATATTAATAAAATGGCAAGGCAGGAAGTAAAAATAACATCGAGGAGAGTGTTCAAATGAATAATCCAACATATTCTCAATCACGGAATTTCTAAGCCAGCAATGATTCAATAAGCCCTTAAGGGTCGTACAATTCAAGTACTTCCACAAATTTCACATTTTATCAGTGACACAAGTATAGAATCCAGCACCTTAAATATCAGCCGTAGCAAAGTAGTAGTGATTACGCATAGCTATGACCAAACTAGACACATCAATGTATTCCCAAAATCCTATCAAATTTGATCAGGTTATCTTAGGGTAGGTCTTTGTTTCTATCATTTTATACTACGTTCTTAATAAGTATAAATCAAGCGAGCAAGGAAATTACATAATTCTACAAAACACAATTACAACATCATCTACCCCCGAGCATGATAAACCTCGGCACATACATATATGCTCGTCACCTCATATATGTATCACTCCCGCATGTAGTAAACAATGGAAAATAGGAAGAAAAATTCCCTCAACAAAGTTAGGCAAAACACTTACCCCGAACAAGTCAATTACAATACCGAGCAAGCCAAACGATGATCCAAAAATGCCATCATGCGCGCAGTGACCTTCGAACGTCTAAAAACTAGCCAAAAGCAACTCAAATACATCAAATAAATCCCAAGGAAACAATTCCAAATGATAAAGATCGAATCCTAAATCAAATCCCAAATCAGGCCAAAAATACACCCGGGCCCACGCCTTGGAACCCGATAAAACTCACAAAATCTGACAACTCATTCAATTACGAGTCCAACCATAATAGTTTCACTCAATTCCAACTCAAAATCGATGTTCAAAACTCAAAATTTCATATTATGAAACTTTAGGCAAAACCCCCCAAATTTCACTTTAAACTCATCGATCAAATCCCAAAAATGTAGATGGTTTCATGAAATATAACCAAAACCGAGTAGAGACCACTTACCTCAATCCATATGATGCAATTGCCTCCAAAATCGCCCAAATCTGAGCTCCCCAACTCAAAATATGACCGAATGAACAAACCCTAATTTTATATATTTTCTGCCAGTTATTATGCCTCATTTCTTGTGCCAAATGATCCCGAAACTCATTTTTTATGCCTCCAACAGATTCCTTGTGAAATTCTAGTGAAGGTAGGCTTTTGAATCACTCAATTTGGTCTTATAATGAATGAGATATGTAGGTTTTAATATTCACAAATAGTGGAGATTTTTAAATACGCCGTCATGGCAATTTTGTAATTAATCTGAAAAAAATCTGGCAACCCAATTTTTAGTAAAATGACTATATATTCCTCATACGGTGTCCAAATTTTACGATTCTTTTTGCTATGGCTCCGTAATTACGATATGGATATAATGCTTCAATCAAAACAGAAATTGGAGCTCGTTTGCTTAATGTGGTACCATTCATGCTTGAAAAAACGACATCGAAACATAAGAAAAACGAGCGCAACACAGCTCAAACCTATCCGAAACTCACCCGAGCCCCTCGGGACCACGTCCAAATATACCAACAAGTCCCATAACATAACATGAAGATTCACGAGCCCTGAAAATACCGAATGAAGTGCAGATACTCAAAACGATCTGTCGGGTCGTCACAATCTTCTCTCGTCCATCTTGCAAATATTACCAATGCATTTGTGTTCACAAGTTATATCCAACTAACATAGCTTAGTTGTGTTGGTGAGGCTCCAACCATCGGCAAGAAACTGTAGGGAAAAAAGAGTAAGAAGATAATTGACCTAGAAAGTAAAGATTACAGTCTACTATTACAAAATAATTCTATATGTTTTAACATTCTGAATTTACGGTACCAAAAAGTATAAAAGGCCTTAGTTGTGACGTAACCATATACTAGAAAAAGATACTATTAAACATAGTGATATGACAAACAATAAGATGACAAGTAAAATACTTTTTTGAAATAATTGTAACTGTCTTTTTGATAAGTTCTATATTCATAACTTTAAAATGCAAATAGGATAGGGAAGTACTTGAATATTTTTTGCTGCAATATAAGGGTCCTGATTAGGGGTGTGCATTCGATTTATCGATTCGATTTTGACCCTTATCGATAATTACTTATCGATTATCGATTTGTACATATGCTTATCGTTATCGTTTCAATAAGGTTTCGATTTTTTCGATTTCGGTTTATCGATTTTTGGGGCTTATCGATTCGGTTATCGATTACACCAATAAGAAAATTTACGGGATTCCACCAATAAGAAAATTTGCTAGCTCTAAGCGATGTTGTCATGTTTAGTACCCTTACTTAATATATGTATACAATGTGTAAAACATGTATAAATAGTGGATAGCTAATAGAGATAGACGGCTAATCATTACTATATCATACCAAATGATACTACGATTAATTGATTTAATTCAGGCAGACTAATTATTCTTCAGCTCCTTACCTAACTGACCAAAAGAACTTCTACCAAATTACAATCAACTTACTGAGAGAACCCATTTGGAGATAGAGAATTATCAGATCTGTGGAAGAAACCGAGAAAGGAGGAATTTTGAGTGAAGAAAATTTAAGGTTTCAGCAGTTCAGCTCTAAAGGGGCAGGAGGGTAGGGCCGTAGGGGAAAATCTTGAGGCAGAAGCAGCGTGAAGTCGTGAAGAGGAAAGAAAATAATAGGGTAGGGAAAATTAGAAAATAATAAGGGTAGAGGAAAATGGAAATAATAAGTTAGGGTAAAGAAAACCAC